>JAQFZY010000047.1:0-65871 GCA_034696285.1 Hypogastrura burkilli | reverse complement strand
CGGACCGATCATTTTCGGTCCGTAGCTTTCTCTTACGGTCCGGTCCGGTCCATGGCTTGGACCGGACCGGACCGGACCGGAACGTTCGGAGCCCTACCCAATGTGCATAGCAGAGTGTATTCTATGTATGTACATAGTATGGTACAGGTACAGCCTACAACACGTGCGCTTCAGGTATATGTAGGATGTGGAATATGGCTCGACTCCAAACGGAAACACAATAGGATGAGGAAATAGGGAGACAACGCTCATCAATTCGAGTTCGAGGCACAGCCGGATTAACAATTACTATTACTCAATCCTCAATCCCAAATCCCAATGGTGCTCCTTCTCAAGATTACCATCAGGGCTAAATTCGATCAGCCTTTTATTAGACACTTTCGTATTTCCACTGTACTACTAACTCATATGGAATTCCCTTGCTAGGAGCCGTAAAGATTATATGCACCTCTCAATTTTAGGATCTCACATATGTGAAAGCGGAGACAGAACTTCATCCCACGCGGTTATGATTGCGAATATTGAAATATTTGTCTTATTCATTCATCTTTTTCGTAGAAAATCGTTATTTTATTGTTTAAACGCTACACGTCCCCAAACCTAACTGACTGGATAACATATAGAAACCTTTAATGCATTGTATTTTCTAAGCGGTATTACAAATTAGAAGGCAAAAGAAGTTCGGCTATCTGCATACTAGTTTGCACCAAGCAAGCTTATTATTTGATTTTTATCCTAAACCTTCCAGCTGTGTATTACTCAACTTGAGCCACTTAAATAGCCGTTAGGTACAAACGTAGATTTTCCTATATTCCAGATTTAGTCATATGCATCATACCTACTTTGTAGTTTAATTAACCACAAACCACAATCCAGCACAGACCAGCGATACGGGAACCCTAGAATGCTACAAATATTGTTAGCTTAGGTCAGACTAATTAAAATCTCTTAGTCATAGTCACCCCGTCACCCGTGCATATATCTGTACAACTATGGTTGCCGCGAAGCTTTGGGTTTTATTTATGACAAGAAAAAAAGGAAAATAATTATTTTTAT
This sequence comes from Hypogastrura burkilli, assembly GCA_034696285.1. Taxonomy (NCBI): domain Eukaryota; kingdom Metazoa; phylum Arthropoda; class Collembola; order Poduromorpha; family Hypogastruridae; genus Hypogastrura; species Hypogastrura burkilli. The sequence goes on along the minus strand of JAQFZY010000047.1, from coordinate 64,815 downwards.
GGACTAATACAGTTTTACCACACTAAAGTACGTTCTGAATAAGTTAATAATATTAATTTTGCACAAAATAAAATTGTTATTTCAATCTGATTTCGGAATTTTCAATCGGATTTCGGAATCCACAAATAGGATATCGAAATTCAGTGACACTCGACGACGGTCAAAGGGATTATTATTTTTTTTTTTAATTGTTTAAAATAAAAGGGTATTCATGACGAAGTGGGCGAAGCTTCGACGGCGAAGCAAAAATAGTTGGCCGAAGCAAGAAATTGCCCGCTTCGCGGCAATCCTAGCATATACGTATTCTGGATCAACGTACGTACCATCCGACGTCAGTCAAAGTCAAGCTGACCTTTGGAAAATGTACGCCCTACGCAAGGTGTTAGTATTTGGATCAATGTATGTACGTTTTCGTGAATTTACGTCATGGCCAAATGAATTTTTAGGATTATGGGATGCACGAGCATACAACGGTTTCAATGATCACGCCAAACTTTGAGATATGGCTCAGTGGATCGTTAATCAATAATTCAAGAATAAGCTGGGTTGACTTTTAAATATTTTTAAATCGTTAGCATTTTTCTTTGGTAAAAGTTGGTCTTTGGGACCATTGACCGTCCTCCAGAATTGCCATAGGAGGATTTGGAGCCCTGGAAGATGGATCGTTGCGAGAAACCTCGTCGTGTGCCAGTTCTAATTTAGCCACTGAGACCTGATGGTGAGTTATCGCACTTGGTTGCCTATTCCATATATGCCTCCTGGAATATCTGATTCTAAAAATGATAAAGGGCATTCCCCAGCGGAACTTGTACCTATTCTGGCTATTTGGTAGAGGCCAGAGCGTCGTCACTCCATTACGTAATTAAGCATGGAGCATTATTCATGGTCTTGGTTAGCTGGGCCCAGGGAGTTAAATAGGAGAAACCAGAATGGTCTTGCTCACGCTGCTCCTCACTTTCCTTCTGCTGGCCCTAAAGAGCATTGATTGAATTAACATGCTAAATTATTCGTATAAGGTCGGAATTGCCTTTGCTTGGGAAGCAGGCTACATTATGGAACGAACTGGTGGCTTTGGCATTTGCTTTTTGTGGAAAGATTGGGAGGGAAGAGGCCCTGAATTCGCAACCACGGGCCCACTCACGTACTAACCTTCCATCCTTCAACTACAACCTACCTACATAGTACATACAGCCAACTGTCTACCAAACTAACTCGTCTCTATCTCATAAACGTTAACTCTATAGTACATATTCATTACACGCTATATTTTAACAACTAAACCTCTCCGAAGTTCGTATTGATTTACCACGTCAAAGAAAGCCGAAGTCGCAGCCTATAGTTGGATCACCCCTGAACCAGTAAACACAAAGTAAGTAAACTAAATAATATAGGCTCTTATTACCTTTTGTTGTAATTGACTTGTTTATTTTGGAAACAGAAAAATAGCTTTTCCAGGAGAAAGTATAATGTTCAGCGGAAAAAATCAGTTATAAGCGACCCAAGTTTCAGTGACTTAATGTAATAGGGCTTCATATATCAAGGCTTAACCATAATCCATAATCCAACCAAACTAAAGACTTTGGATTTGGATTTCTCCAGTAAACATTACATTTTATGTGTCGGCGTGAAATCATTACCAAATTATTTCGTAAAGTTTGAAAATGTATATTCCGGAAAAGGTTATTGAACAGGGAATATATAAGATTCCCACGCATCACGCACAACAAGCGTGATCTTATTGTTTTAAAGATTTAAAAAGTATGCTTCCATTTTGTAATTTGAACTAGGAGCAACTAACCTGAGCAGAAGGCTTATTGTTCGAAAGGCCTTAAAGTTTAGCTGTCAACTAAAATAGATTAATGCTCTTCACGTTTTTGCGTCAAGAGAGCTGTTGACGCAGTGATGATCTCATCCCTACTCAACCTATGAGAGTTACCTGAAGGCGTCATATGCATACAAACGAGGGATATCTTATTACAATTTATATGTAGGTACAATACATATGTACATACTGCGAGAATGCTGGATATGCGGTAAAGCATGTGGCGTTCTTTTGTGTTCTCGTACTGGGACAGAGATATATCAAGAATGTCCATGTGACGTAATAGGAACTCTGGGAATTGTACCATTTGGGATTAATCCTTTCTTTATTGACATCCTGTGACACAGACTCGCTTCTACACACCTTAGGCCCCGTTGACGAGGCTATGGCTAATTTATGTATTTACTCTGGGCTGATAGATCGGAAGTGCAAGAATACTTTTAGTATTCCCTTATCTCTTCCCATGCAAATCAGGTACAGATTTGGAGGTGAGAATGGTCTCCCTTATTATGCATCTGAAAATGTGTGTCATGTCGTGGCTATCCAACTTTTGTTTACGAAATCCGCTTCACTTGACAGCGTACAATAACGATTCTTAAAAAAATTTGATTATATTGTATTATTTTATTTTAACCAATAACGTTTTTACGTTTTAGGTACATTTAATTAAACTATTAATCACGCCCATGGCATAGGGCATGTAAAACCTTATGAGATACAGATTTAATTTTCAAATTTTTGAAAACCTACAACTGGGCTTAAAAATTCCAATCATCATACCATAAAACACTTTGAGTAAGGTACCTACTAATATAAGTACCTCCGCAACATGTACTACACACTGCATCATAAGTCTTTGATCTGTGCTATCTTGCAAAAAGTAGCAGATTTAGGTCAATGTTGACAACAGAGAAACTAATAGATACGTCAAGATCAAGAATCAGGAATACTTCTCAGTTTGTACTCTAAAATTTAGTAACTCTTTTTAATTAAGGCTATCGGGCCTAGCACCAGAAATTCTGGCGTCTAACAGGGCATTTGCATAACTACAATCACTTTTTTCTTTAAACATTTAGATATTTTTGTAGTAGTATGATGTCATACTTACGATGGAAATGTTCAGAAAAGATTGTACATAGTAGTTCTGTAAATAGGTACCAGAATATCTGGTGCAGGCCCACTATAGTTACTATATACTTTGACCATTTTTAGTGGTACCTACCTAATGATATAAAGTAATTTATTGTATAATGGTATGTGATTTTTTTCGAAAATGCGGAATATGAGCGACCTCCATCAAAAACTGCATAGAAGCTATGTATTCTTTCGTTTATTGTGTACTGGCACTTCCTGACAAATTTCAATTGTATGAAAAATTAAGTTTAAATGTTGAAAGTCACGTCAGAGTGATTTGATTATTTTCGGCATTTGTATTGAGTGTAAGGATTGGGCTTTGGACCTCGTCACTCAAGCTTAACAGTTATATAATTTTGAAATTATTTAAAATGAAATACCTACGCATTTGTGTGAATTCAGAACCTGGCCCAGTCAAAGTTAAAACTAAATGGAGTAATAAGATCAGACCACAAAAACATAGATTTTACAGGGAAATTCCACATTGTAAGTTGTAATTAGTCAATTCCAATTGGGTCTCGTTTCGCGTTATAGGAAGCCCTATGAGGTTAAAATAACTGTTTGTAAAAGAGAGGGCTTAGGTTTGGACTACAAAAAAAATTAATTCCGCTGCTTGACATATTTTCCTCTCGAAAACCGATGTATAGAAATAATGGACGCTCTAGTAAAACTATGTATCTTAGTTTCAGGTACTCGGAACCAAGATGGCAACCACAGGAACGGTTCGTTTGTCCCGGCAACAGCAGGGCCCTGGTGCTGGCCCGGCCGCCGCTGAGCTCCGCCTTACTGCTGACCAGGCCGAATATTTGGAGCGACAGTTTGGGAAGACTAAGAATCCCTGCTCCAGTGAAATGATGCTCATTGCAGCCGAGTCTTGTCTCACGGATGAGGAAGTCAAGGCAAGTCATAATTCACAATGCGCCCAAACCTCAGGCACATTCGTATCTTTATTCCATTCCTACTAGATACATAGAATACCCAAACATGCATAGATCCATCGTTTTGGAATTTGCCAATTCTTGTAAAAATTGAACTGAGACGGAAGAGCTGTTGAAAAATGTGCAGAATCATGAACATACCATCTTTCTTCCTGCCTTTAATGCTACAATGCAACTATACGGATGTTTATAAAGATGAAGGCTTGCCTTAAAGCCTGGGTTCAATTTGCTCCTTTTTGTGCTTGCGTGGGCAAGGCATACAGGATGCAAGTAAATTAAGAGCTCATGATCTCTAAAGCAGGTACTCGTTTTATGTACTATATACGAGACTAACAATCCGTTCTTTGATCCTCACACGCAGGTCGTAATTTAGACAGCATTATCGGAAAACCAGTCCTTTTCATTCAACTTCTTAGATAACGAAGCCCGTGTGTCAGGTATTCTTCGGGAAAATACCAAATTCAGTAAAGAGACATATCTTCCAATTACAGATGGAACCCAAGCGAAGTCATTAAAATTAAAATGAGTCAACTTTGGACTCTTGCGAGATCCACCTCACGTTGACTATATGTAGTAGGCATAGGCCGAGTGTCATGATTTCAATTATTATAATGTCGTCATTACATGCCTCGTAGGAATGAAAATTGACAGAGACCACATTCGATTAGGAGAGTAGGGACTATTTAGCGGAGCTAAATTAAATTTAGGAGGATTAGGAGGCTTAATAAATTAGTTCCCTAAGTGGTTTTTACTGAGATTAGATGCTACTGTACATTAAGTTGGGCTGGCCTTGAGGTTGGCGTTGCTGCTGTCTGCAGAAAACGGGAGTTTAGCAAATATGCTTCATAAACGGACTTCAGAAGCTCAGACTGAGAGACAGGATAGATTAGGGTGGACCGTAGGCGAGAGATATTCTTTAATTCTTATCGCCTAACTTTTGTGTAGTTCACTTAATAAATGATTTAGGAGGCATAAATTAAGTTGCTCCTGCTCATGTTTCATTGGAGACAGGAGGAGAGGATCTTACAGGGAGATTTACTACTTGGCATTTTATTAACCTTAACCTCCTCCTCGTCTGACACTGGCTGCTGGGGCTGGGAGACTCAATTACAACTCGGCTCAAATTAAGAGTGTCGTCTCACGGATTATGCATGATTGGCTCAGCTCCACTTGGTCTCCATCCTGAGCCTCCTAGCCCATCACCATTGTTCAGGCTTATTGTTTAGGCGGTCGTAAATTGTCACGGCCATGGTGTTAGGTTCCGATCCAAAGGGAACGACGACTTCCCCCCTGCCTCCTTTCTTGGTGACATTCTGACTCTTTTTATCATCTCCCACATTATGCAACAGTCATGCAGCCACACAATTCGACCTCCAAGATCAATATAAAAGATTTTTGCCTTGTTACAATATAACTAAAAAACAGGAATGAGGTCAGGAACTATACTCTGCACAATTGTCAGTTCTAGGTCAATGCCAAACTTTGAGCACGGAGTTATAATTTCGTGCCGGTAAGAATATATATTTTAGCGGAAATTCCGAAATCCAAGTCCTAGGTCTCAGTTACAGTAGGTCAGATTATATTAGATTAAGTGGGAACTTAAAATAACTACAAATAAATTTTTTCAGCCGAATGTTGTATGTACTAGTTTAAAAAAAGATGGATATATTTAGTAGTTAAATAGCACGCAACTGAATAATTTGTAATCATTTTTCTGAATCCTGCTAGGTATGGTTCCATCATCGAATGGCCATGTGGAGAAGGGACCAGGGCTTGAACCCGATCAGCGCTCGTCTTTGCTGAACTGTTTCACCAAGAGGATTGAACATCAGCATGCTTCATCTATTGTAAATTGTACTTCATGAGTAAGAATATGAGAGCCCGAGCTGCCTGTTGTAAATTCAGGAATCGCGAAGAAGGAGAAACTGATCGAATTCAGATACATTCTACATCAAGGCCGTATTTACGCATGGGCCAACCAGGCCCGTTGTCACTTTTGAGGTCTTTTGCTAAAAAAAACTTAATTTGCATATTTCAGTTTAGGTGCCTCCAGAAATCCAATACTAAATCCGGCCTTGTATTTGCATTTGCACCAAACACTATTATGCACTGCGTGCATAGCTTCCTACTAAGTATAATTATACATATACTATAATAAATATATAGATCCACATATTGTAAATACAAGTATATATTTATATACTACATTAAGCCGAAATCCGAAATCCTACAAATAATGGACGATTAATATCATACAAAGTCTCCAAACATTATCAAAGTAGACCGCAATAAATAATTCTAGTTTCTCTTCTTCAATGTATGCACTTGCATAGCCACTCAACTCAAAGTAAATTCCGAATATTCATAAAGTCTGAAAGGCCACATAAAATATACGATCCGACCATACAAAAGTACAACACTAACCTACGCTGGATTGACAAATATTGGGATCGGGTCATGAATCATGAACGGTGAAAATAAATATTCTAACCCGGACTCCGAGGATTTCCACAAGAAAAAAGAACATACACTTTTATTGATACAATTTCGTCATAAATCGGGAATGAGATCTCTTGCATAAATAAACAGTATTCATATTCTTATTTGATACGTGGGCTGCTCCACATACTATATGTTTAGGACAAATATGCTACACAAAATATTTGTATGCTTTGAGGGAAATCAATGGAGTCATTTTATTAATAGCATGTGCCTAGGCTTATACATAAATAGTAATCAAAGTCATTAGAGAATGTTTAAGCAGGTTCGGACCACTCCTGAGCTCTCCTTTAGAACTTCATACTATATTTACAGACACGCCGCCGAGTATAGAATATAGCTTATAAAAATTAATTGTTGACTACACTCATTCCTTCGTAGCCTATGAATAAGTAATAGTAACTGGACATTCCTGTAGTACAGCTTAAAGAAATGCATGGAGCTTAACTACTGCTTAAACCTAACCTAAAAATAGATAATAAATTAAAAAGAGCTGTCATTCCATTCCACGCCTCAGTACAGTAATCAGACATAAGCGGCTAGTGTGAGAATCTCAACACTTGTAGTATGACTAGTCACAATAATTATAAATCTTAGCCTACGTAGCTTAGTCTCCTACATACGTAGTATACAATACAATCATTTCTTACTTGTATTACAGTATAAAAGTAGCCTTGTCTGTACACCTATCACTGGCTTAGAGTTAGGAGAGAATCAAGTATGAATATATACAAAGTCTGTGAGGCAGGGATTAGTCGATACATTAGTATGATTGTAAGTACCTACTTGCCAAGAGAGGGGGGGGGGGGCTAAGGGTCTAAAGTGTACAAAAAGGAGTACAGGGCTTCTGAAAACTGAAATTGCACTTATTCCCTGACCTATGGGAGTTTTGAGCCCGACTATGGCAACCGTCGAACCTAAGGATAGAATGAAGAGGAACAGGTTAAGTACTACGTGGCCTCAATGATTGTCGTGGGAGAGTTAATTTTGGTTCCTGGGATTTCATCGTGGCCTGAAACGGAATATGTTTGAAAGGGGATTCCCAGAAATCTGGAACTGGGCTTGGATTTAAAAATAAATTGGATTTGAGGGAGACGCACGTGGGACTGAGGCGCCTAGGCTCTGCCAACCGGATCTCCCATGTACTACTCTTACATGCACTTTAAGGTAGGTATGGAAGGGAAAGGCGTGCTTTCACCCGGCACCCGGCTCTCCTATTATTAGCCTCGGCACGGTTAGTGTCAGGACTTGAAAGCTACAAAAGTAGAGCGTGCTCTGCTTTCTGGAAAGAACAAACAGAGGCGGAAGTCAAAGGGGAACGGAGTAATATTATGATTTCCACTCCTCTCAGTTCATAGGCCTCAATTCCCCCTCTACACTTGGACTCAAGTTACTGGACCAACTTTCATCTCCTTGGAGGAATCATTTAGTCCTAAATCTATTTCCAGTCCTGGATCTTTGACTCCTGCACATCAAATGAAACTCTGTTTTTGGCACTCAAGTGAGAAATATTTGGTTGTGGAAGAGGAGCGGGAACAGATGAGGAGGAACTGGGAGAAAGAAATGGCCTCATAAGTCCCCTTTGAAATTCGGACTCAAAGGAAGGCTAAAGGCTCCCGGTTTTCAGGACTCCTAAAGGACGCTGGGACTTGTAAATTCGGACTCAGCTGGACTAATGAACATCAAGAGGCGGGACGAATTGTACCATCTTAGAATTACTTGTAAAGTTTGTAGTTAGGCTGAGTGGGGCCGGGCCCCGAACGGTGTATGGATTGGAATGATTTTCAGTCTTATTCTTTGTCACCTAATAATTCTAAACTGATTTCTGTCCAGCTCCCCAAAAGCCGCCAATAGTCAACTATTATGTAGTTAAGCACAAAGTCTCGGCCAGGCCTCCGTGGTAAAGGACTACTAAATATGTACAAGAAGTGGCAAAGTTTTAAAAATCAGGGTTCATTCACATAAAAGTAACTAATGGAGGAATGGACTGCCCAAAGGAAACATGATGGCAACAGAGAACGGGAATGTCATGGGACTGGCCCAGATTTCGTTGTACGAATTCAATGGAGTAGGCAGCCGTAGGAGTGCCCTTGAGGAATCTAAGGTCACGGAATATAAGAAGTACCCATCTGAGCCCAATTTGTGCGGTGACTCAGAGGAGCCTTCGACCTAAGCTATCTGTAGTAATAACATAGTAAATGCTTAAAATACCCGACTACAGGTAAACTGACCAAACTGAAGGAAGTATAAGGTAAAACGGATACCTAGTGGATCGGAGGGCCGGAACAATGGATATTGGAGAGGAAGTTTGGAAGAGGCCAAACGAGTTCTGGACTTCGTTTGAAGCCACCCCGCCAGGGGTCAGTGTGGGAGGAACACAGTGGAGACCTGACCTTTGGCTTAGTCCGGGAGACAAAGAACAAAAGTCGGCCTAGACATTTTCAGCTACTAAATAGTATTAGGAGAGTGTGTGGACCTAACACCAGGCCTCGGGTGGGGCTCGTGAGCTCCGCTCCTCGTCACTTGACTCCCCGCCGTACATGTCGGCCAGCTTCTTGAACCTTGGTCCAAATGAGGGTAGGAAGTCGAAGCTTAGGTCCTCATCATCAGTTCCTGAGGCCAAGGACGAGAGGGAGCCAAGAGAGTTCCCGTCACCTTCGTAGGCGTAGTTCCGGACGTCGTCGTACGGCAGGCCGTCCGGATCATTGTCAACCTTGTTCTTATTCCCGGTTAAAAAGCTCTGAATATCGGGCCCCGCATTATCTGGTACTGGAAAACAGAGGAAAAGAAACACGAGTTAGTGACCAACACACTATATTTTGTATATAAAAATAGGAACATGACAACGATTCACCGTTGCAAAAGGACTGCCACTACCTATATTGAAATGTATTACTGTTTCAATTGAATTGTGTGGCTTGGGCCTTCATTCCTTAATTGAGTTTTAATTATTTAAAGAACCTAGTTTAGAAATGAGAAATTCTGACAGCAAGACTTGTTTTAGCAAACTTTCACCGGATTCCGAATTCCTTCCTAATAAATGATAGCGTATCAACGGGCTCATTTGAGGAGAAGAATCAATTTGGCAATGAAATGGCAAATAATAGACTTTAACTGCAATGCAATGTGAGTGTAAGTAGTGAGGTCGTTCCGAAATAGAGTGGAGATGAGCTTACTTCTGCCGGCGGGATGGAGATCCTCCATGGGGATCTTGTCGGTGGGAGAGTGGATGTAAGGGCCATTGGTGGCCTTCATGAGGACACTGAGGTCATACCCCGTCCTGTCCTCTTCCCCGCCGCCCTCATCCGAGTAATTGATAATGTTCTCCCTCACGTCGTCCTCGGGCTCCCCTTTCACATTGTCGTACTTTCGACTCCGGCGATAGAACACGATGGCGATGACCAGAATCAGGAGGACCAGAATGCAGACTATGAGGATGATGATGAAGTTGAGGCCAACCCCGAGGTCGGCCACTACAACCCCACCAGCGATCGGGCCCTCACAGCTCGTCACATTCCCCAGGGCATGGCTCGGGGCTCCCAAGTCATAAAACTGGACAAGAAAAACACTTGGCATAAATAAAAATATGGGGCTGATGTCTGGTTTCTTGTAGACAAACCAGTGTCATTCTTGGTCCAAATTTTTGAATTACGGAGATTGAATGGGATTTAAGTCGATAGGACGTTTTAAAGTTGTTTATAAGACTTGCCTAATCCCATCAGAGTGGGGTTCAATTAAATCCCATTCAAGACCTCTGACCCCGACTTACCTCTCCGTTGAGCGTGAGGTTTGATATGCAGCCCCTAAACTTGGTCATTGTTGGGAGGTAGTCCCAGCGCATAGAGGCCTGGAGCTCCGAAGGATTGAACGAGATCCCGCCCACTTGGAGCGGCCCGTTCACGTTGAGGAAGGAATTGTCCCCTCGAGGGGACCCAAAGGTAAAGCAGCTACTCTTCTGCCCTGGACACCCGTCCACGCTCATTGAGATCTCCTGCAATTATTAATACGGAAGGTTATGAAAATCCGGAGGGTCCAGCAGCTGTCGTTAGGTAGTGGGCAAGTGGCTTACGTTTGGGCTCCATCGGAGTGAAAGCATATGATCCTTCCCATCCGACAGGCTGTTCGGGGTCCTGAGGCGTAAGATCCCCGTACCAAAGTCCATGAGGAAGACCGGACGGCCCTCGCTCAGTTCCAGAGACATGAAATCTAGTTGAGGAAAGAAAAGGATCTCATTGGGAATCACAGACATAAATCGAGAGTGGCAGACTTAGGAAACTCAATCTAGTATTTATATTGAGGGAATGGAGTAGGTTTCCCTAAGATTGGTTTATTCGCTCCGTCTCTTCCTCCGGGTCCTGACAACAAAGGGAATGAGGAATGACAAGCTGGGGATTGATCCTTTACACACATTTACATGGGCCGAGTCCTTATTCTCACACAACACTCTAGGCCTGAATAGGCAGTAGGAAATTAAAATGGTCGGGAACCTACACAGAGCTTCGTCCGCTAGGCATGTTACGTGACCTACATTTGCGGCTCTGAAAAGGAGCAGCCTATGCGGAGAAGGCAGGGCAGACTTAGGTTTGGGAGTTAAGGGAATTCAATGACTAATGTGACGCACCGTGGGTTCACTCCCGTATTAAGTTACGGACCTCCTAATTTAATTAGAATACAGGAGCTTACCCGTCACGTTGAGAGCCGATTTGTAGGTTGGTCCATTGTACATGAGAAGGCCATTGGGGGTTAGAGTATTAAAATGCACGTCAAGGTTTGACTTGTCGCAGACGCTGAGGGGCGGGTACCAGGCCCAGCCGGCCCCGTCGAAGGAAATTGACGTAAGCTCACATCGCCGGCCTCGGTAACCTTCCCGGCACTCACACCTGGAATCACAAGAATAATTGAGTAAGCAAGTAGTTTATTTACTCAACTGCCACAATTGTTTGCGTGGGATTTAATCGGAAGTCATTGTGAGGGGATTTAAGTCAAGTGAGTTAAGCAACTTTGAAAAAGTGCCTTCGAATTAAATTCCGCTAAATTCCACCAATTGTGGTGGGATTTAATCGACAAAGCCGTATAACCAAGAAATCCCATTACATCCCACTAAATCCCAATAGCAGACACAATCCCACTGATGGGATTTAATCCAGAAAGTGAGATTTCAAATAACTCTGCTCACTGCACATGTAATCATGTGCTACTAGAATTTCATAAATTTTAACACTGAATTGAGTAACTTACTCATAGCGCTTAATGCCGGGCCCAACATGACAAGCGCCGCCATATAAGCAGGGATTGGGTAGACATGCTGAGGAGAGGAGCTTCTCCTTGCACTCGCACACCGGCTTCACGTAGGCATCAACCCCAACAAACGAAGACCTGTTCGTGAAGATCTTGTATGAAATGTCATTCTTCTCCAGGACATTAGTACAGCTCTGCTCTCCACAGTGGCTCTTCTCCCGAATGCACTCGTCCACACGGATCATGACAATGTTGAGCTGGAGCACGCTCTCCAGCTACCAAAACAAAAGGGGAATTAAGTTCCAGATTCGAAGAAAAAGTTCGGGTTTAAACCTTGTCCGAAACTCACCCTATCTTTGTTCTGTCCCATGATCCCGTCCAGCCGTTCGGCCTTGTAGAGCGGGGAATTGTGGGCCGAGTACCGGACGTCCACCACGTTGGGGTCCATGGCAATGTCGGGGTTAATTACAGTGAAGACGTCCACGTTGTCCTCCGGAATCTCGAGGAGGCTCGCAATCTCAGTCCGGAGTAAGTCCTGCCGGCTCTTCTTCTGGAAGTTCAGAAAGTTGACACCAAGAATGAGAAATAGTCTCCACACTTAACCGCGAGTCCCAGTCCTGCTTCCAACCCGTCGACTCAATAAACAAGGGAAAGTCACGTAGGAGCTCTATCTTTTATTCCTTTTGAGGGGACAGGGCCCAATTGAAAAAGGGGGCTAAGAAAATAGAGACGGGAGCCTCCCTTTAAAATTATGTTTACCTCAAGGACGGGGGCAGAAACGTAGCCGAGGCTACGACACTATGAAAACAACATAATTCTATCAGAGGGTAAATTCATAAGAGAATGGAACACTCTGTTTTTTCCTTTCCCTTAAATCTGCTGACTTTCTGACAAAGACAAAGTCCGTGATTTATGGAGTGAGAAGTAAAGGAGTGAGGAAGACGTAGTGGGAAGGCTACTTGGTATACATGTCCATGGCGGTGGAGGAGAGGGATCCATTACACAAAGTAAATAACAGAATAGGCCAAGGGACGCCGGGAGGGCGGGCGGACTACACCCGCCCCTAATTACTTCCACGGCCCATGGACAAAAGTCCCACCAAATTAAGTAATTTAATCCGAGCCCGATTTGAGAGAGCTGCGTAGAGGGAAAGTTCCGAGTCATTGATGGATGGATTGGGGGGCAGGGACTGTAGGAAGGACTCGGGGGGTCTGGGGCCGGGCCAGCCAGGCCTCCCATGTCACCCAAACTTAAACTTACCGTGTTTTTATCCGGCGTGATGAACTGCTCCTTGTTGACTCCCATAAACCGAATAGAGCCAGAGTTGTCTACAGCCTCCTCAGTGATCTGCTTGACAGTTACGTTGACGTAGGCAGTCACTTCCTGTCCATGCCTATTGTCTCGCACCTGGAGGAACCATTAAGCATTAGCAAGGCTCACTCAGCCATTTCGTTTCCATACAAATATGGATTTCTCCAAAGCAAATACTTACTACTAAATTCCTACTATTTATAAGCATAGGTATATTGAAATCTATTCCTATTTTTAATCACATCTATTACTAATTAAATTGAATTGTGCTACTTGTCATGTCATTGCTTAATTGATTTTTCAATTATTTTAAGAAGTTAGTTTAGATTAGAAAACTTATGACTAAGTATAACATTTGTTTAAAGACTCGGTCAAATTCAATGCAATGTCAATTCCTGCATAATAATTCCAGGTCATGAACGGACTCACTTAACGCTAAAAGTGATTTTGCACTAAAGATTAAATTAGACTGAGAACTTTTATGGGACAGATAACAGAATTTAATTTAAATAGTAACAGATTAGAACATATTGGTAAATTGTAATTGCTTAAATGATGCCCAAATTTGCAATCCAAGTAGGTTGACTTATAAAAGGTCAGGTTTGGTTGTTTTAGTTCCTATTACGTTAAGCCACTATTGCTTCACTATTTAGATTTAGGTTAGGTTTGGACGCCAAAGTTGTTACGCTCAATGTTATTGTTCATCAGGCCTGAAAAATGTAAACAGCCACTTACTTTGAATTCTAGGCGATAGGTTCCGTCCCGAGCGGAAGGCTTCATGTTAATGTTCCCATTCTCGTAGTCCAAATTGAAGTCATTGGGCGGGAGGTCGTTTTTCCACCGGAAGGTCTTGTCTGGCAAGTCCCAGTCATCCTCGTCATCCACGTAGACCTGCCCGATCGTGAACGTGGTGTTCTCCTTGTACTTGTACACGAAGATCTTGCTCTCAGTCTGGTCCTTCATTTGATTGTCATTCTCGTCCCCAATGATGACGGTGAGGATGCTGACGGCCTCCTTATGGTTCGGCCGCCCAGAGTCCGAAATTAGGACCGGGACCAAGTACTCCTTCTTGAACTCCCGATCAAAATGGTCTTTGATGGCGTAGAGCCGGGTCCCTAAAGATCAAACCAAAATGGTCATTTCATTAGGCCTCATTTTTATGCTGTTATTCATGGACTGGAGCACAAGGGCCGAGGACACTTAAGGGGAGGAATGAGCCTCAATTTGATACAAAGGGCCAGGAGGCTCTTTGATCTTCCCAAAACATCAATATTGGATCATATTGGAGGGCCCAACTTATTGTATACTTACCCCTAATTTCAAAGAGGCTCCGGATTTCGGAGTCGGCATTCGGGTCCAGGGAGAACCTAAAGGGGGCTCCGTTCTTCGGCTCATCGTAGTCCATGGCTGTGAGTGCAATGATTTCGCCGCTCGGCTGGTTCTCGTTCCATACTACAGGGTTCGTCTGTGGGAAGGAAGGAGAGGAGGTTAAGGCTCTGTCAGGCAAGGAACTTGGTAGCACTACGTGTAACCTGGCCAAGCCTTTGTGACAGGGCCCACGAGAATGAGTCACGTGCTCAATTGATTGTGTAACAAGACCATCATCCTCTAAGTCAAACCATTGTGTCAACATGATTGATTGTCCTCTTTTTTAAAGTTCTGACGGGAGGCCCTCTCCTCACTTGAGAATCCTTCCTAACAAGGAAGGATCCGTCTGGTCGGGATGCATGGGTGCCTTCGTGAATAGGGTGCAATTGAGAGATGAGAGGAGCTATTCTTGGCTCAACAATGAGGAGGGTCCCGGAACGAACCAGCTACACTAGACCTAAAGAGTTGGGAGACCAAGACTTACGGAGTTCAGGAACGGAGCATTGTCGTTGATGTCTTCCAAGTTGACCTGGAGGTCAATCTGTTTCGTCAATCTTTTCGAACCCCACTCATCTTCGGCAATCACGTAGACTTGGTGAAACTCTTGGCCATGAGGAAGGTCTCGATCGAGAGGCTAAATGAAAGAGGCTTACTATTAGACTCCCACTATTTATATTGAACGTTGAGTTCCGTTACTTTTTAAATCGAATTGTGTTACTTCAGTGATTTTTAAAAACACATTTCTAAAAGTTTGTTTAGTTTTGATAACTGCTGACTTTAAGAATTGTTTTAATCTATTTTCAATGAATTACTAAATTCCTTCCTAATCAATTACAGCTCATCGACAAACCCACTTGTCGAGAAAAAAGAAGATATAGTACGGAGTCGAATGCAATATAATTTAATTTAAATAGTAACAAATATTACAAGGAATAATTGTTTAAATAAAAGAATGAGTGTGCCCAATGTTGTGGGCCTGCTCCAGAAACACGGATCCTATTTACCTTGACCACACGAACACATCCCTTGCTGTCCACAGAGAAAGAGGCCTCATACTTCATGCCCACGGAGTATGAGATATTTTGGGGCTGGGTCCGATCCCCAATGTCAGGGTCATAGGCAGTCACCTAGAAGTGGGCAGGGAAATTAGAACACTCAATCAAATCAATATCAATTACTGTCCATCAGGACCAGAGGCTATTAAGCGCCTTCCCCTGTTTTCCCTCCCCATCAGGGCCAGACGGCCAGTGGCCCACACAAAAAGACTAATGTGTCAAAACAGAGCTGAAGTGATGGGGAGTCCTTTCGGTCCCCCCACACGCACATTTGTAGGGAGTGAGAATGGGGATTAGATCGGGAGAAAAGTACGTAATTCCCATTTGTCTCCCTGGTTGCTTCTGGGGATAATTTGTCATTCAATCCCTCGATATGATAAGGAGGGAAGGACACTGGTAATGGAAAGGAGGGAGCAGAAGACTTCCCCTCCGTCCCTCCCACGGATTCGAGGGAAAGCTGTAATAATGGATGGGGGCCGGCGGAAATTAAACTTTTCGGAAAATTCCAAAAGTTGGAAGGTAGATAGAGAGCGGGAGGCCGGACGCTCTATCATAATTATTCCAGGATGGAGACGGAGCCTAATCAAACTTGCGGATCTCAAATCAAGCCGAGACGCGGAGCCTATAGAAGGAATCAATAGGCTGAGAACAAGGGCTTACCGTGAAAATACAACCGTCAGGAATCGACTCCTCAACTATGGTCGTCGTGGTGACCATAGGGTCGAAGACCGGCTGCTCGTCCTACAATGGGAATCATCAAAATTAGGACTCTTTCAAAACTTTTCGTTTGAAACAAATTCTTCGAAAACCTATGACTTTAAAAAAAATAAAAGCTCCATAATATTTTACATTCATACATTTAAGTACAGTTAGATTAGGCTGCCTGTCTGAGAATCAAATATGACTTGAAGAAAGTCATAACTTGACTAACCCAAACCAAATATTCATTAACCAAACCTAACTAAATATTCGTTAACATTAACCTAACTTTCGGAGTTATTTTTAACCATCTTCATAAACGTCTACCCGGGTAATCTTAATCTTAATGGGCCAAATACAGTATTTAAAATCCCTGGGAAAGGTAGGCAAGATTAATGTACGTATATGTCCGTTATGGTTTACTTGGTAATTCAATAGGGACAATTTAAAAAATAACGAAGAAAAGAGCCATTTCGAAGAGGTGTATTCTTGAGAACTGAGCTAAGGTTTGAGACTTACGTTGACGTTGGTCACGTTGATCACGACCAGGGTCTCAATGTCATGGAGGGAGTCAGTTGCCTTGATCCGAAGCCGATACTGGCGGACCTTCTCGTAGTCCAGCGGCCTAATAATGAAAATGGTCCCGCCGGTCGTGGCACTCTGAATCAAGAAGTTCCCGTCGGGGTCCCCGTCCTCAATTGTGTATGTGATCTCAGAGGCTGGAAAAGGGAGGATGACTCAAGATTATGATTTGGTCCAAGCCCGAAAGCTCTTACTCTCTTAGGTATAACTGTCTGATGTCCTACTCTGGGCCTAAGGTTGTTGAAAGGGAGAATAGGAGAAACTATCATGGACTCCGGGCCCCCTTTTTTCATCATTTATATTCATAAATCAGATTTAGGCCTGGGACCTCATTTCATTAATCACCTTCAGAGTCTCAGTGGAACTACTCCTCAGGCCCTGTCACACTGTCACAGAGCCCAGGCCCCTTTCTCCGCTTTCTCCTTAGTCCCGTCTCCCCTCAAATACTACCTCATAACCATGCAGGAGTATGCAGTTGAGCGACTCGGCTCCTCCCCGCAAAAACCTACTACGTACCTCGTCACTAGACTAAATTAGGAACTCGGCCTCAGTCCTCAACGTTCTGCCACAATACAGCTACATTACTACGCTGCCCAAGTAGCCCAGCAGAGCTAATGCCACTGGGCTACAAACGTTGTGAAGGGAACATATAGATTCTTAGCGGAAATTCAGAATTAAGTTAAATTAGAGAACGTTACTGTAACATTAGTATACTGGTTATATTAATTAACCTCAATTAGAGTATTATGCCACTCAGGGCTGGAAAATCTTTAGTGGGATCAGGTGGAGCACGTAAGGAAATTTTAGATTAATGGACAAACAGGGAACATTGTAGATTTTCTGTTAAATTCGCACTGTTTAATGCAAATTATTACTTTCTGTGCGGTATTATAAGAAGGAAACAATTCTGGCTCAGGAGGAAATATAATTTTTTTTGAGCAATTTCCAACAAATACGTGTTGCTGTTCTTAGATCCGAATAAGTTGGGCTAAGTCAAATTTGGACTACGAAAATCGATTTCATTCCACTCAAAATAAAATAGGCAAACGCGAGTTATATTGTTTTGGATAAATCCTGGATTGGCTTACTTAAATTATATTATGGTTTGAATATATAATCTATACTACTTGGGTCCTTAATAAGTCCTTTCTAAAGTTGGAAGTAGGCACGAGCAGAATTATGAGTTGACTCTAGGAAAGTCCTGCTGGTGACTACAAATTATAATCCGAACCAAGAATGTCCCCTTACCCGAATCAATGTCCGTTGCCTTGACTTCCATGACTCTACTGGCATTGTTGGCATCCTCCGACACCTCGGCCTGGAGGCCTCCCTTCGGGATCACAAACTCCGGAGCATTGTCATTCTTATCTGCGATGGTGATCTTGAGATCAAAGCGTCCTAATCAATTCCGAGGAAGAAAGACCCATTCAATATTATTTTAAGAGAAGGGCCAAGATGAGGAAATTCAGAGCGAGGCGGAATGGGACCCGTAGCCGCTCTTATTATTTCTGTTGCCATTACTCCGCCATTCCGCCGAGTCACTCTTTCTTTCCCTGTCAGCCCGGCCCTCTTTGCTCCAACAATGGATCATTTAAGTCCAGGGCATTGATGATGACAAGGTCTTTATATTTCTGTCGGCTGACAGGCGAAAGCTTATTTGAGCCTTGCCCCCATTGATTAGATTAGGGGCCCAGATTACTTCAAAAGTCTTTTACGCCAGCTCCCAAATAATTTAGAGTAAAGTATTGGCCTTACGCTCATTGGGCCTCCCCTGTGGCTCCGTCACGAGGACCGTGTTGGCCCCGTCCGTCGCAATGACCGTTACACTATAAATGCTCTCCTTCTCACGATCAAACTCCTTCCGGGTCCGGATCTCACCAGTTTCGGAGTCAATGTGGAAGTTCTCACTCTGGGCCTCATCCAAGGAGTAAGTGACCTGTGGGAATCAAATGGCCTCATTATTTAATACTAGCAATATTATTAGTTCAACCGGAAAAGGGAAAACCGAACTTGCTTTGATTCAAACAGGCCTAGATGGTTTGGTTATATGCTTTACTGCCAAGTTTCCTTAGGTTAGGTTTGGATTACAATAAACTAACGCATTTCTCTTATTTTTTCTGATATAAGCTAATGGCTCTACTTCCGGTCAGATATATTAAAATAGTAACCGGGAAAGTGGGGATCGGCTAAAATATATAGGATTGGCTAATTGAGGGCTTAGAGTCTCCAGCTCGTCGCGACCCACTAAAAAGCTCCGTAAGCTGAACCTGTGGGCGGTAGTCTATTTATAGAGGCCTGACCAGCTCGGGCCATTGCTAAGAACAAATTGAGATGATAATCTGGGCTGAGATGGGAGTGATAAAAAATGACGGGTCCATATGTTTCCGGCCGGGGCCTGGGAAGGCGGTGCGCTGGAGCAATTTCTTGAGGCTCAGGCCCGGGAAAGTACTCCAATAAATTCGTCCCTGAATTTTGTACAGTGATGTGTGAAAGGAGAATGAGATGAATTGACTACATTTGGGCCAGTCCATGGGGAGAAGATAGAAGAACTAAATAAATAAATAGGAAGAGGAGGCTGGGAGCCTTACCAAATTGTTGGGTGAGGTTCCGTCCTTGTCAATGGCCTGGACTCTCATAACCATGGTCCCGGACTTCTCGTTCTCCAGCACTACCCCTTGTGAGACGTCCGTGAAGTCGGGCTTCTCATCGTTCTCGTCCTCAACCTCTACCTTAATCACGGTCGTCGCTGCCAGCTCGTATCGGTTCTGGAGACAGACCCACCAAAAACAATTAATTTCAATCATCATCATTAATTAGTCCGGACGGGCTCCGGAAAAGTTTCCCGTATTCCAGTCCTATCGCCCAACTCAAAAGTTGGAAAAGAGGATTAGGCCTGATTTCTTGAAGGGACAGAGGAGTTCCCAGCTTACCGAGACCCGGATCGTGAGCGTGTACTCATTGACGAGCTCATAGTCGAGCGGGGGCCGGTCCACCTTGATCGTCACAGTCTGCCCGTTAGTCTCCTGTCGGAAGATCCCGTCCTTGTTCGTCGCCTGGGTCTGCCCATTAATGAGCTGGAAGAAGACGATGGAGTTGTTCTCAATGCCGGAGCTAGAATCGGACACGACAGAACGGGAGATTAGATGGGCTCCTTGTTGGCAGAAGGGTTGCTGGGAGCTCTTACCTGGCCTCCAGCGTCGCAATTGGCATATTGTAGTTGAAGGTCCGTTCCTTGATCTTAATGGGGGAACTGTAGACCTTCGTGAAGACAGGGGGCTTCTGGTTGGGCTCTACCACTTTAATTGTGAGGTTGGTAGAGGCGGAGTAGGGCGGAATGCCCTTGTCCGAGGCTATGGCAGTCAGCAAGTACGTCCGCTCACCCTGGAATCAGAAGAGGCTGGGTTAAGGGAGCATTGATAAACTGCAGCGAGTGTCAACTCCGGGCCCGGCTACGTCGGAGATCCTAACCGGGCTTGACACGGGCGGGGAAGGCGGAAATGATTTGTGATTAAAATCAAGTCTTACCTCCTTCATATCAAAGGCCTTCTTGAGTTTGACTTCTCCAGTCGACGGGACAATCTCAAAGAAGTCAATGTCGGACGGACGTTCGGGATGACGGGACAGACTGTACTGGACGGTTCCATTATTTCCGTCATCAATGTCATTGGCTGAGATCCGCATGACGACGGCGTGGAGGGCCGTGTCCCGCGGAACCGACTCCTTGTACTCCTACAGACAGACAGAGTGAGAATAAGGTGAGGGGGAAGTGTCGGAGGACCAGGCCTGGCCTCAGGGCACACTTCAATCGGCCAAGGGAGGAACGGAGAGAGTCAAGTGGAGGAAAGGATTCAAGACTGCTCTCAGTTAGGGCATGAGCTATTAGGGAGAGAGTGGGGAAAGTTCTTTACCTTCCGTCTGCTACCATGTCCGTATGCCTTTAAGAGGCAGAGAGGAAAGCAATAAAGAGATATCAAATACAACACATCAATACTCAGCACAGGATTAGTAGGGAGGAATCCCTTCATAAGCATACACTCTCCCAAGTCTAAACTTAGCCTCAGAGCTACGTACAAACCCATTTAGGTCATATCAATACTCTTGAAGGGAACACACTTTGGACCAATTAATAATTCATAAGGAGACCGGAGGAGTCCCTAGTCAGGAGCAACCTACTTGCATACATTACACTTTCAACCCTTTTGTGGAAAAGTCTAAAAGTAGTTATCGCAATTTTCGTATTTAGCTCATTGGAATGGTTTTGGTAAATTATTGTTTGAAATTGATCTCAGTTCACAGTGCTTTTTTCTTCCTGTCATTTCACTTTGGGTGATTTAAAATTTAAAGAATGAGAAAATTCCACTTACGAATCGGTCCCAGGTGGGTATATTGTCTGTTCAAAGAATAAAACAAATGGGCCAAATTTAGAGAATTATTGGTAACATAGTGCGACTTATCAGGAATTCAAGCAGTAGCTTACCATTGATGTCCAATATGTTGACTCGCAAGTGACAGACGTCTGCGAGGGGCGGGCGCCCATTGTCAGTCGCTTTCACAGTGATGTAGGCAATTTTTTCCCGGGAGGGCTCATCCCTGTTAAATCTCTGAAGGGGAAAGGCCAAAGGGTTAATATCCGTAATAGCACTCGCTCGCTCAGCTGTCAACTAAGGCTTCGACCAACTCACCTTATTAGTTCGAATCAGGCCCGAGTACTCATCAATAATAAAGTCATCAGTTTTGTCGTCAATGGTATACGTAATCCTTCCGCCGGCATCAATGGGATCCGTATCCACAGCTCGTACCTATTTAGAACCAGTCCAGCATCAGGTACATTTAGTCCCAAGTGCCTCTCAGTGAGTCTCGGACAGTCTGTCCGCCTTACCTGGATAACTGTCGTGTTCAAGGGCTGCTCTTCGTAAATTTCAGGCTGATAGGAATCACAGTCCGTAAAACTTGGCTTCCCGTGGTTGCCTCTGCCGATCCGCGGGGCGACAGTATCAACCTGGAACAGAGTCAAATCATAATCATCATCCTAATGGATTTGGAACCCAAGTGGACGGATCCGGGTCCTAAATTATGCAGGCCCTCTATTTTTTAAAAGGTAATTCGATATTTATGTTGGGATGCCAGGGGGTTGGATTTGGATGTCAATTATCTGGGCACGGAGGAATCGGGGCTGGAGCCCAACTTACCTCGGCTTTCCCCCTTATTTACCATTATGCTGGCCCTCAATGTTTGATGACGAGGGGGAAGGGGTTCCTGGGTCCTTTTAATGATTCAAATATTTTATATAGGTGGTGGGGGCACAATGGGCACTACCCGCTGGGTCGCCCGACCCCGAAATAAAAAAAAGCTCTCTACTTTTTGGGAAATGGTGGGCCTGAGGTGTGGGGCGAGAGACATTAGGGCCTCTCCATGGGACCTGGGCCTGGGAATCGATATCCATTAACTCCATTAATAAGTAATGTGACCAAGTGCCAAAGAGTCAATCAATAGCAACAATGGAAGGGAGCGAGTAGGGAGGAGAGTTGGCGTAACAATCCCATTACATTACTATAGGAGCCTGTCAAGGAGACACACCCCGGCCGGGGCCTGTCACTTGGGCCCACTTTATGATTCTCGGAGGTGTCCCCTATAATTTAATATGGCTTGTTTGCATCGTAGATTCCGGAGGAGAGAATGGGTTTAAGTGGGCTTTACTCCCAATTCAATTTCCAGAGTTTATTCTTCCAATTAATAAGATGAGAGTGGAGGGAAAACAGAGGGCCAGGCCAAGGTAGGTCCTAACGCCAGGAGGGGACCCCCAAATTACGTCCTATGAGTATATACATAGACCCAACAGTTGACTTAATATTAATATTTATTCCTATTTCCCCTTCCTACGGAGTCCTCCAGTCATAAATTTATCAGCCTCTACTGCCAATCTTAATTCGGAGCCTAAGCCCCGATACGCCCTCCACCCGGCCCTCTTTAAACTTTAATGCAGCCCGAGTTCGCTGGACAAAGATCGAAGCCTACCAATTGCAAAGGCTTGTCTCCTAGCCCCTTTAAACTCAATTTGTTATTCATTGATCTAGAGTAGAATTGGTTTAGAACAAATGTCTCTAACGCTTCAAAAATATACTATTCTTATTTCATATTACCCAGAAAATTAGACAGAAATAAAACAACTTGTTTTTTATTTTATTACAAAACACAGACTTCTGGCCTAGAAAATGGTGATCTAGCTGGCAATAAACTAATGAGTCAGCCAATATACATTTATACGCATACGTTTATATGTATAAGTATATTATGTATATGTATATATGTACATATGTTTATACGCATATTTTTAGGTTCGTTAAAAACGAGCTAAGTTTCAAATGAAGACTCCTTGATCCTCGGATCTATACTAATCCTTAAATTAAATTTCATAGATCGTCGTTTCACAGGTCTTAGCCGTATACAACTGGATTAATGTTTTTATTAGTAAATATTGCAGTTGAGCCCCCTACCTTGTAAGGCGCATACTCAGTGACCCTCCTACTGCTATCCTGATAGCGGCTCTCGACGTAGGGCTGGGGCTGGATCTGCGGAGAGTCCCTTCCGACCCGCCGTACCCGTTCCCGCCCATTTGGGTCCCCGTGCTTGTGCCGATGACTGAGGCCTGAAACCAAAAACAATATAAGGACTTAGTAACTCAATCCAGCATAATGTCTCATATAAAGAGTCTATGTCCAAGTAGGTCGATACTAAATGTGTCCCGGAGAGTCATAACCCTTTTTTTGAGGGCTAATTTGGGGGTTGGGTGGAGGGAGGAGGGAACAGAGAAATAAAGGCTGACTCCTGAATGCTCTGCTAATTACTGGTGTTTATTTTGGGGCTAAGAGTAATGGGGTGGCCTAATGACGAGGAGTCATGCCATGCGGCTGACTGACAGACACTGAGGCCGGATGACAGGGTACTGTGCTACAGTCGGAAAAGGTGAGAAGATGGGAGGGAAGGGAATGGGAAAAAAGAAAGGTGAGAGGAGTCATTGAGTCAGAAGGAGACGCTTTTCAGCCCATTACGCCATGCTAAGTGCACCGAAGGATTCACGACTGGCCCAGATTACGCCTCATACATTCAACATGAGCTCCTATAGATCAGGTGAGACAATGAGATGGGAAGTCTCCAGCTCTCTCACAATACTTCAACGAATTACCAGGAAAAAAAACTCCATTTACACGCCTTCGACTCTCAGTTCTTTCCCAACCCAGGTCACCGAGCTTTCCAACACTATAAGAAAGTACAGGACCAGCTATTTAACGAGGCCAAAAAAAGGATCACTTCTGCCTAAATAAATTAGGAACCCCTCTATAGACCTGACTCACTGAACTGGAGAAGGTGCTAAGCTTAAATGTGGAACATAACCGGACCTGATATAAACCAGCATAATCTATGTCAAGTTTTAAACTAAACTACAGTCATTCAGGCTACAAGCTACAATAGCTAATTCTAAGCTGCTATAGCCTCAGCGAACTTTATACGTACTTTTATTGGAATTCTGACGGGCAAATAAAAGCTAGTTTAGATAATAACCGTATTGTATTTCTAACCAGAAAGTCCGAATTTATTTGGGTGCCTAATGAAGGGGAGTAATGTCATATTTTCCGAAACCAGGGAACTTTACTTCCATACACGACTCACAAAATACTGAAGAGCTCACATCCTAATGATTCTTGTGTGCCAACTAACTGTAGTACAGATGCCAAGACGTTCCTAAAACAATAATGCCCGGCCTCCAGAGCCTGTCCCACTAATTCTATGTGGAATTGGAAGAAGGTGGCCGCCGCGGCGTACCTAATGGTACCTGCACCTGAGCGGCTTCCCTCTAGTCGGACTTATTAACTTTTCCGCTACTTAGCCCCTCAAGGCTCATGAATAAATAGAACAAAGAGGCTCAGAGTCTCGGCCGGCGGGTTCCCTGGCCTCTGTAATGCTAAACCAACACTTCACACGTGCTCCGAGCCCACTCCGGTCCCGCGGGTCCCGGTCAGTTCTGTATCCGGCCTCCTCAATATGCTAGACCAGAGCTAGCTGGGCGGACACGTTTGGACCTTGGCCCCGCCGTAGTGGTCCTAGTACTAGGCTACCCTGAGAAGCCCTTCCTCCTATCTCACACTTCCGCATCATACATTATCTCCCCTTTCTGAGTCCAAAGAGTCTTCCGGGCCGGACTCAAGTGCCTGACAAGTGTAGCGGCTGTCCCGGTCTGCCTAGGAGAAAGGCCCAGCTTTCACCTCTTCGTCTTCAACGTCCTGTGTATAATCTATAATCTCTTTAGCACTGGATATTGACACTCCTCAACAAAGCAGGGATCGGGCCTCACTTGAGGCTTCAGGAGAGGATCTAGCCTCACGGTTCAGAAACTGTACAATCCATTCCGCTCAGACTTTGCCACGGGAAAATTGTACTATTCCAGGGAATAAGTACGTTTATATTTTGGCAAACCTAACCTTACACAATTGGAACCATTACCGGTAAGATCAACATTTTTTTAAGACACGAAATTATTCCCCCCTTCAAAATCGGGATTCTTGTACGAACGCTGGAAGAAGTTCGAGGTCTAATATACCTTTAGAACTGTATTCTTTTGAGGAGCCTATCAACAGTGACCCAGTCTAAACTTCCTGACTTTCCCTTTAGCCGGGGTTGGACGTATTCCTCGAAAACCCTTTTTTTAGCTTGAAAAGAAGACAGAGGGGCCTTTTAGCTCAAGACAAAGAAGAGCCCTTTGACTCTCGCTCAAGTATTTTCTGGAAGGGCTTGGTGTCCTAATATGAATCTCATATTTGACCAAAGGAGAAGATAGGGCAAGGTTCCCAATTTAAAGAGAAAAGGTAATGGGCCCCCGCCCGTGTGTGTGTGTGCAGTCGGCACAAATCTCTATTATACTTATCCTCCCCGAAATAGGCACTAAATTTCTAAGTTTCCCGTAAGTGGTCCCACTCTGGGACCCCAGTGCGAGGGCCGGGCTTCATTTTAATAGACGCAAATTTACATGATCCGGAAGGGCCCGGGCTGATTTGCATAATTATGACTTGTTTTTTCGGAGCCCGTCTCCCGCTCTTCCCTCCCGGCCCCTCTCCCTCTTAAACTAGTAGACTCTCTTGAACCTGATACGGAGGGCCGGAGGTCTATTCCTACCTGAAAAAATAGAGTAAATATGGAGGGAATACTTTGTGGCCCATTAGTATTATCTTTCCATTTCCAAGAGGGAGAAAAGATAGCTGACTAAATTGCATTTTGGAGCTAGGGCCCCGACATAGGGTCTCCCCCCGGGTTTTATTCCTTCATAGCCATAGGTTAGGTACTATATAGGCCCGGCTCTGTTTTATTAA
Organism: Hypogastrura burkilli; assembly: GCA_034696285.1. Taxonomy (NCBI): domain Eukaryota; kingdom Metazoa; phylum Arthropoda; class Collembola; order Poduromorpha; family Hypogastruridae; genus Hypogastrura; species Hypogastrura burkilli. The sequence continues at coordinate 38,807 of JAQFZY010000047.1, read as the reverse complement.
GGGGCGAGGAGGGAGGGAGGGAGATGCACTTAGGAATGACTTAAGTGTCAATATTATCATCTCACTCAGGCCCAGGTAAGAGGGAGCCCAAAGGATCCAGTAATGTTTGGTGAAAACAAAAACGGTGAGGCGGACAACGCTTAGGCTCTCGGCCAATTGTCTCTCGAGGACAGGGTTCCCAAATTACTCAGGCCTCTAGCCAACCTTAAAAAATACGGATTTCGGTCCAAGAAATAACTCTCCTCAATCAAGGTTTTTCCTAGCTATGGAAATACCCTAAACATTAGAACTAATTCACTCCGACCCAAAGTTCAAACTGTAAAAAATTCAGGACTAACAGATTGAACACAACTTTAAAAAATTCAGGACTAACAGATTAAACACAACGTTAAAAAATTCAGGACTAACAGATTAAACACTTTTGGCTTCGAGTTTGGAACGTACGCCGCCAAATTTGCGAATGCCAGTTGGCGAATTAAAATGCCCAGATTTGGCTTAAAAAAAGTATGCAAAAATAGTCACGTTGGCGAATTATTTTTATTAAGCCTGACAAAGTGGCGAATTCTGAAGACGCGAATGCATAGAAATTAACTACTTAATTAAATAGTAAGGAATGGATGAATAGAATGAGTTATGGTTTCCTGTCCGGAACACAGAGCAAAACCTTGTAATATATCTACGTTTTGAAAGCGTTAGTTTTAAATTTATAGCTCTCACCAAGGCATACATCTTTCAGTTTATGATTCAAACATTCACAAGTACAAAGTAACGTACCGATATTTTTGTTCCAAACCCAAAAATTTACAAAACTACCAATCCACTCCTTAGTTAGCAGAGAATCAAGAAACTGGTAGTGGGCTTCAACCCTGCTGGCCACCATGAGCGGCTCACAATTTACAAAAAGTACATTATGATCAGGAGGCCTATCATTCTCACTCTTTGGCCTTGGTGGTGAAGCCCTAAAATCATTAGGCCCTCACTTTCCGCTCTCTAAAACTTATTTGGCCACTTAACCAATATTGTCAGACTACTTAGAAGCCAGAGCTGACATGACAAGGTCCTTGGAGGGAGCCTCGCTTAGTGTAACCTGAACCCTCATCTCCAGTCTAAAACGAGGGAAGGTAAATACATACTAGAAGAGTTGAGAGCTGGAGTGAGACGTGGAGTTCCTCCTTCAACTACTACCCAGTCTTCCATCATATTGAGGCTACTTCTACCTACTCTGAAGGCGAGGCTATCAAATCCGTAGGAATATTGTAGGCGCAGCTCAATTGACTGACTCTGGATTGTTTACGACTCAACAGGAGGAGGAGAGACTTTGATAACTTTTCCGGGGACTCTCTGCAGGGCCCTGTCCTTCCGTCAAGATGGACTTTATGGCCATAACTGGGCCTGGAGTTCCGGACCAAGGAACGGCGGAACTACATGGCCCAAGTGACGTGATGAAATCAGAAGAAACGAGCCGCCGCTCCACTTTCCTTCTCGAGCACGCAATTGTGCCCGCCATGCTAAAGCCCGGACTCTGGGCTCTATTTCGGCGGGACATGCAGGGCCCATTATGCAATGTTCATAATACAACCGTACACTAAAGGAAAGGACTCTTATAAATGCTAAATAAAAACGGGACCTGGAGCACAAACAGTACGTGTGTGTGCGGCTCATTTTTCTCGGCTTCCGCTCCAAACCTCAAAGGGAAATTCCATCATAGACTCACTCCACTCGCCTTTCTCCGCATACACTACTCCGCTTTCCCTCTCTGTTCTCTATGTTGTAGATGGCTCGGGAAATGGAGCAGCATGCCTGTCATACAGTTGGGGAAGCAGAATTCTATCCATCAATAATCCCCTTCTCCAAATCTCATTCTTGTTCCAATGGTGAGCTTCATTTCAGAATCGGATGAATAGGAACTACTTTTAGAGGGTGAGAAACCCGAGATGAGACCATTACTTCGATTCTAAAGTCATTTCTACGCATTCCATTGTAAAATAAATTGTCCCTAAGGCCCACCCTTTAGGAAGAAATGGAATAGTAGAGTTAAATATGACATTTTTAATTGATGGAATTTGTGTACCCAGACTGAGCAGCCAGCATGCTAAGCAATCTACGACATAATATTCCCTTGGCCGGGCCTTGTGCCTCCTGTATAATTTCCCCATTGACAAATGAGCCTCGGACCGTGTTTCCAGTAGTAGTGCATACACAACCATATAGTACATAGGGACAAGGATTAGACTTTTCATCCCGTCCTTTGGTAGATTGCAGGACCTACACCTTCTCCGTCACTTTGAAGGCGTGAGTTATTAGGCCTAACACTTAGGGCCTTAGAGCACAAATTATTAGCAACTTTCCTTTTCCTTCCCTGATTTTTGGAGAAGTTAAAGGGTGCCCAGTGAGCCGGAAAATCAATAGGGGGTGCCTAATTGAGATTGGAGAAACTGGAGCACAGAGCTCATTTGTCCCTATACTTGGGTCGTATACTTAGGACTGTACTTATAATATAGGGACTGTGTCGGGACTACATAGATGAATCATCGCATGTCACCCAGAAGTTTCCCCTATCACTCTATAATTCTCCGGCGGCCGGTTGGAGCTCTCCTATCAAATATCAATTTTTTCTCCTACGATCCGGTAATGGCCCTATTACGCCCAGGTAGGCTCCGCTTATATAATGCATGTACTCGAGGACCGGAACAACAACAATAAGCAACTGGAGATGGAACCGCAGCAGACGGGACTTTTTATTATCGGAGAAACCATGGAGGCTTAGAAGAGTGATAAAAAATTATATTTTTAGTGAAAAATCAATCGAATCTAATGTCCGCTCCCCCTTGGCAGTAATAGGAGGCTATTAATAGGCGTATGAGGGCTAGGATGTAATGTACAAGGCTTGGAGACTCCCGCCTCCTCAATTTCGTCCTTCTTTATTATAGATTTCGCTCTATACGCGGACCCTCCAAACAAAGACAAATAAATGGAACGTCTATGCCAACACATTAGGGAGTAATAACTATAGAAGAACGGGGAACCTAATGGACTCCCACTTTCCCCGTCCTATGGTTCAAAGTTGGGGAAAATCCATGGAACATGGAACCCATTCTTTAAATTGTATTGTGCTCCTGCCTAAGCATAAAAATTATGTTTCAATCAGAACACTGGATTCAAAACACGCTAAATTGCATGGAAGGAATACAAAAGTATCTCTCCAAGCACATTACAAATTTACGCTTGAAGTATTTCAAATTTTTAATCATTCCCTTAGTACCTACTACTATTGAAGACTATGACTCATTATTATCTTCATCCATGGTTACGTATATTTAAAATTTGTTCCTTTCAGGGAAATTCGTATCCAAAAATCTCAAGTTAATGTTTGAAGTTGAGCTTCAAAAGAGCAAGTAGAAATACTTGCTCAGCTAAAAAGAATCGTATGGTGTGGATTTGATTTACATTATTTTTTAAGTAAGATAGACAAGGGTAGGAGATTAGGATAAGTGGAGAAAGTCGAGAGAGGACCCAGCTTGGATTTAGGTTACTTTTGTTATTAGATTAAGGAATTGAGTTTGGAGAGCCGTAGGCCGTGTGTTGTACTAGTAATGAGGCTGGCTGGGACCTGGGACTGAGGCCAAGGATCCCCTCGAATCAGTTACATTTAATTTGGTAGTGGGAGAAAGGGAGGAGGGGAGGAAAAAGTCGGATTTCGAGGACCAAGAACAACTCAATCGTATACAAATGCGAGAATTTTGTCTGCATTTATTCCCTTTACTCCTCAAATTGATATAAATGATGATGGGCCCGGTTTATTTTACTTTACTCTCATTTTCATTGCCTTTTGGGCCGTAATATGATTGCCTCTATCTTCCGACACAGGCTCCGAGTCTCCCAAGACCCAACCAATATTGAATGTGGGCTCTCTCGTCTCCCCCAAGCCCCCTCTGGCCCCCACAATGTAAATCATACTTTATGCCAGGGCCAGAGATTAGGAGGGAAGAGAATGGGAATGGTCATGTTCCTACCCACTGAACTCTCTATATCCATCATACAACGTATTATTATTATACAACCGTGACAGGGTCCTAGGTCAATTGCCAACCGGGATCAGCCTACAGGTCCAAGCAGAGGAGGCACAACATTGATTCAGTTTAAAACTAAAATTGAAAGGTCACAGTTTCTTGTTCATGTGCGTATTGGATCTTACGGCATAAAAATACAGGTTGAAATTAGAAGGCATGCTGAGGTCTGTGCAGGACTGACGGCGTACTATTTATCTACTTATGGCTTATGGTGAAAGTAGGACTCATGCTTTCACCTAATAACGAAGGGACCTAGCACCAGTGTTCAACCTCAAAGAGTTATACTGCGGCCTCCTCCACAGATGAAAAGCATTTAGGAGAAGTCTACAGTCTGTTTACTATCATTTTCATTACTTCAACACCATCAGCTCCAGTAGATCTAAATTAGGGACCTCGCCGCACTATCCCGCTTTCCCTCCATCTCTAGCCTCCCGCTCTGCATTAGAGAATGCTTCTACTTTTCAAGCCAGAAATAAAATAGGATTTGTCAGGAAACTTGTAACATTGAGATAAAATTAGTTCTCTGTAGTCCGAACCTAACCTAACTGAATCTAATCTAACAACAGTAACCAAGCTAATCGGGCTTAATAAAACCACATCTAACCCAAATCCCACTGAATTATCAATTTTCAGGTACAATCCATATTTTTGTAGTTCTAGCTGACCCCTGACTCCCAAAATTGAGCTGATCTGGACTTGGCCCCGAGTTCCTATTGATCCTCCGGCTAAATGAGAGGCCGCCGGTTGTCACCTGGGATGGACTTAATATTCCGGTCCTTCCCCTTCCCTCTGATTTATGAAAGTGGGGGCTCCGCCGACCCGGGCCTCCTGCCGCCATACTAATACCACTTCCCCCTCCGCATACTCCGTTCCCGCCGGGCGGCAGGTATCCAAATGGATGGACTCACCATTAAGCGGAGGCTCGAGGAAGTAAGTAAGTAGGCGGCTATATTGAGGCTCGTCATACTTGGGGACCCTGTCATAATATTTCAGGCCAGAGCTCCTCAGGTCCCGGGTCTCGGAACTTATTCCGGCCTCCCCCCACACCCCCATTAGGCCTCCATTACGAAACAAAAATAAAATGAGCCGATTCGGAGTAGAATTTTTTGGGAGCAGGGCTGGTCGGCGTAGTTGAGAAAATGGATTGGAAAATTATTGGACCCTTTCCCCGCAGCCCGCTTCCTTCCTTCCTTCCGGCTCCGGAGGGTAATATATTCAGACCTACGGCCCGCCGGCTCCCTAGGACCACTCCATATTCTTTCTTAAGACACAGACCTCCGGTCCCACACAATCTACATGTAAAACACGCACAGAGACGTTTAAGACTTTCTCCATAACTCTCAGACCACTTGAGTAGTTGGGGAGGGAGGAGGCGGCTCAGGCAGCATACAAACAGAGTCAAGGCCCGGGAAATAATTCGGCAGAGGAGACCCGGAACCCAAAAAATAGGCAGACCGCTTCACCGGCGCTTGACAAGAGGGAATGGGAGTCATTCCGGGCTCAATGGACTGTAAAGTGAGACGGAAGAACAATCATCAACGGCTCACAAAGGAGATCCAGAACTGATAGGAGCTCCGAGGACTTCGAATTGAACTCAGGAATAGACTAAACTAACTCAACCTGGCCTGGCCTAAAATAAGTAAACCTAACCTAGGCTACACTAAGCGTAGCCAAACCTAACCTACTACAACCAATGTATGTATCTTGGCAGTACGTGTGACTTAATCTAGGTAATTTTAGTTAGCAAGGATAAGTATGCTTTGAAGCAAGAAACTAAAGATACGCCACCTGTAACTTAAAGTTCTGAAAACTGATATAGAGACTTCGAAACCAGTCACAATTGGCCGGGCCTGACCTGAGGCCTAATGGAGTCTGGGCTCCGCCGTTCCAAGGCGTTGTCGTGGTTTTCACGCTCCGAACTCCTTTCCGTCCGCCTCAAAGTACTCCAGCAGTACTGAACGAACCTTCCCAGGCTCTCATTTAGGGGAAATGAAAAGGGAAGAAAGGGAGGCCCCAAAATCATCAAGTCATCCTCTTTGTTCCATTCACACTTAAAATTTCACGCTTTGACTCCTGATAATGAAACGGTTTCCTCTGCCTCCGCTAACTACCTACGCTCTTCAGTCCTAAAGAGACAACCTCATAGGCTGTCTCAGCCACACGGGCCTGGAACAGGCTAGTCTCGACCTGGGATCCTCCATTCCACAGCCCCTCACATCTCCCAAAGGCTTAATCCCAACAAGCTCCTAGTATTTAACCAACCTATTAAATACTTACTTCTCACTTTTTAAAATAGTACTCGAGACAACTGACTTGTTACTGGCTACAGGTACAGTTGAAACTGACCTAGCCCAACCTAAGTTCTACTAACCTAATCTAACCAAATACAGTACTTATACATCAATTTAACTGATTGGCCAAATCCAACCTAAATTAATATAATTGTAGAGAGTTCAGCAACGAAGATAACTGATTTCACAAGAAGCTTAATACGTATTCAGAAATGCCTGTTTTATGTGTTATAATCAAATCATAGCCTATCTTATAAGACATCCAATGCATACCAGTTATGATTTTGTCCGACAACCGGAGTACAGAATTGACCAGGACCCGCCCGTCCCCCTCAAAAAGGCATTTCAACCCTTCTCTGTTTGTACTTCAAAATCCAACAGCTACTTGATAAACCGAAGAGTGCGTATGTGGAGGACTATAGGCTGCCACTCTATGGAGGTCCCTATAGACCTGGAATGCATTATTAGGAAAATCTTTAAAACGGGTCCCCGATATTGGCATGAATCTTCCCTCCTCCCGCCCGCCTGACAGTCGGGGAGGGGAAGAATTTTAAAATTTGCCTTTTCTTTTTATTTCCCGAATCAAGTGTCAGGCTTGTTAGAAGGAAGGGGGTGATTTACGAGGAGAAAGCTCCCCTCCTCCCTCAGCCCCGATCTCTCGGCATAAATGGGAGGCCTTCTACCTTCCCAATCTACTCCTTCTTCCAGCCCGGCCGGAGAAATAGGATGAGGTGGGGTACTTTAGGAAATCGAACCCTAGAGTGAGGCGCCTGGGATCCCTCTTTTAAAGGAAAAATATAAACCGGGCTGAGTTACGGGTTTTAAAGAGCGGGGGACACGGATGAACTGCGTCTGGGCCCTGTGCTAGGACCAGGAAATTAGTTGTGCGAACACATTGGTTACCCTCAAGATCAGCATCTCCCCGCTTCTGGAGGGAGTTAAGATAGGAGGGAGGGCTACAAGGAGCTCGTATTTGGTCCAAAGGGACTTTTAGAACAGCCTGAGCCGAATGACTAAGTTCCCCCTCCCCTCGGCTGCCTAATTTGGAGGGAGGCCTTCATTAACGGGACAAGGAGAATGGGATAAGATAGCGTTCTGAGCCAATAGTCCTACTCTTCCGCGCGCGTGAGGCTAAGGAGAAGATAATGTAATGAAATGTGTTTGTTATGTGAGGATGAGGATCCTTACGCGGCAGGATTTTCTATTATGGGCGTTGGAGCTACGGAAGGATGTTGACCAACTCCAAATCATCATTTGAAGACTAAGCAAACGAATCAAGGGAGACAGACTAAAGGCTGGACGTCTTAGTTGTCTCCAGCTCATGCTTTCCGAAACCTCGCCTCTTGGCACTCCAACCTGGATGCGGGCATTGGTTCTGGTACACAAAAATAGGCCTCGTCTCTACTTCCGCTGCCTTAGTCTGAACGTCTGAAGGGGACAAGGGATTGACTCAGGCCACAGATCATCTAAGACGACGTCGGAGGCAGGAACTGGAGCCTGTCCAGCTCAGAACTACCTAGCCAAGCATTATCCAGGAATCCGAGTCGGCCATCAATTATTTCTGGACTACTAATTCCTACGTTAACTGGCTATGGACATTGGCTCCGCTTTCAGCTACCCTAACCCTAATATACCTCTTACTACAGAAAATGTAAATTAAAAATGCAAGTTGTTAATTCAGTTTAGCTTATATTAAGCCGTATTAACTATTGTTACCGTAGTTTAAGTTTGGCTAGAAAAAAAAGTTATGAATTCCACTAAGTGTCATTTCTGTCCAAGAAAAGCTTCCTTATCGACGTATACAAGTCCCTACCGTAAGAACAATGGAAATAGGAGCCCGGTATTGACCAGAGTTGACCTGGGACTCCCCACCCGGCCTCAACCTCCCTTTCTGGCACCCGTTCTGGGCCTATGACAGATTAAGGAGGGACAGGAGGACTGAGCTGACATTTCGTGATGGGCCCGAGTTGACGAACGTCAACGGGTCCGTCTGTGAGCGGGCCTATTACGTATTAGAAGAAAAGACAAAGGCCGGAGGAAGGTGACTAATGGATCAAAACGTCTCGGGCCGGCTGGGGAGTCGGACTCTAAATAACTTTTGACTGGTCCCTGACACTAATGTAGAAACTATGGAAAGCCCAGCCTTCCCTGAGCGTTTATTAGAAGGCTCCCTTATCTTCCTCCCCATAATACGGGGGAAAGAAAAGAGAGAGCATAATGAAAGAGCTGGTGGGGAACGGAAACAAAGGGAAGGGATTAGGGCCACGGAATGATCTTTATTCCTCACTTCTAACTTGTAACTGACACGAGATCAAATTCGGCTCAATCTTATGGAAGCCCTTCCCCCTCGCCTTATGTTAGGTCTGTGTGTGTGAGATGGAAATCACGGACAGGTCATTCATGTACCTATGTTGAGGGAGAGGGGGAGCGGGCTGGAGCGGGCTGGAGCCGGGCAATTACGCGCCGTAGTCCCGCAAGTGCTCACCAACTTTCACCATAAAGTCCCGCCTTATCTGGGGCCCAGGATCAGGAGATTAGAAGCCAGGGAAAGCCAACCATTCAATTAAGTCACTCTCTCGTGTTTCTACCACTACTTCAATTAAGACACGCCTAATGAGATAATCAAAGTAGGGACCAGGTAGGGGCACCAGGCTCCGCTCCCCCTTCTCCGCACTTTCCCCACAACCCTATGTTTACAATGGGGAGACATGCCAGCGGCGTCAGTGGGACCAGATATCTACGGCAAAAAATCCAGATTCTCTTCTTCGTGGAAAGAATTTAAGATTAGGCGGCGTCAATTGGATTTAACATAACCTAACCGAACACTCATTAGGAGTAACACTCATTCTGCCCAGATAAGTATAAGAGCTAGCATAACACTAATTCCGGAACAAATTATTTGTAATCTAACCTAACCGAACCGTGATTTTAATTTATAGGCAAAACAAGGCTTCAGAAACGCAGTTTCACAACAGTTTCCTTAACCTACGGCGAAATTTCCTACTATAGGGCCCGTCCAGAAGCCGGACCTGTCTGCGCCTCCAAAACATGCCAACCCGCCCCGGCACCCCACCGCACCTTATCTATAATATAGTAATACATTATCCCAACCCAGATATTACACAATTTTCTCCCGAAAAGTTCCCATGATTAATGTACTGGGCGGCTTTTAAGTCAATGTCCCACACCCGCCTTCAAGTGTGTGTAGCGTATGCAATAATGGAGCGTACAAGGAACCATTAAGCCTCTTGTGGTTTTCCTCTGTTCCTCTACATCTACTCCCAGTCCTCGGAAAAAACATTCCATTGACACGTTGGATGTCCAAATTCATAAATCCTCTGTAATTAAAGTCAGGACCTCGGCCTCATGAATTTTGGGGCCGGAACATGCAAGGCTGGGCAGAAAAGCGGGTGCATAAATAGGCGGCCGAAATTCGGATTCCCGTTTCCCGGTCCTCAGAAAGCCAGCCGGCCTGTGGATGAACAAAAGAATTCGGGGAGCCGGAGACCAACCCCTTCTTCACATTTTTAGGGAGGAAAGTCCCATGCATTATTACTATTACCTTCCCTTCTTCCCCCTCGCCGAATATGCATAATATATTATTTTTCTTTTCCCCGTAAGACAAAACCTGGGCGGATTTGAAGTGGGTGGCTGAGGGCCGCCTGCCCTGTCCTAAACCGAAAAGGAAATTAATTTCCCCTTCTTATTTCCATAAATTTACTCCGAAGCCCGGGCTCCATAAGGAAGGGAAAAATTGAATTTCGCTACATCATGGGGTGCATATCTTATGAAGTCCCACTTGGACTCCAAAGGCCCCGACTCCCCCATTTTCTAATCTCAGGCAGAATACTGGAGAGGAATGGCCTACCTGACCCGATCTTTCCCATAAGGATCCCGCCCATCCCTGGATATAGAATCCAAAGGAAAATCCAAGTTCAGGACTTAATCTAATTCATCCCCGTAGAAGTTTTCACGGGCGAGCTCGGGGAAAAAAAAACTCCTGCAGCTCCTGGCCGGAGATACACAAATGATTCTTTAATAGGGCCCTCCACTCTAACTCCATTTAGAGCCAAAGAGTTCCAGAACCTCTCCACGGATTCGGATGCTCAATTCCAAATTTCCACACGTATCTGTACCGACAATTGGTCTCTCTCTACACGCATTCCCAGCTAGAGAATCCATCAAAGGTCGCATCGGGTTTCCAATTATAAATTAATTTGAGGCATAGGCTAGATGGCTAGAGATCCATTCCTTGTGGAAATTGTAACAGAATATAGAAGGCTGCCCAAGAGGTCCTCTCACCTCCCAATTTCCCATTTTCATTAATGGGCTTTGGGATTAATAAATAAGGGAAAATTGACAGAGGTAGGGCTGGCCCAGCTGGGCACACCGCACACCTCACCAATAATGCATCAGAACAGTTGGAGGTTCCCGGGACCCGGGAAACCGAAGGCTAGCTAAATATCATAATAGTACAGAGTTCATTCAAGTCATCAGTTCCGGATTTATATCAGCTATATCGATCCCACAAGCCTGTAATTGGAGGTAGACTTCAGATCACTACTGCTCAATGACTCACACGTAAGAGAGGCCCTAATTCAGGGATCAGGAGTCCGGCGGGGGAACAATCCCTGCCTAATTTTGGGTACACAATAGAAAATAAAACAAAGCGGGAGCCAATGGAGGCCGCCGCCCTTGTCAATCAAAGATAAGAACCCACTCTTGGGCTGACCAGGCTGGCAAAAATGCCCGTAATAAATAATACTTAGGCGTAGATTGATGGGCGATTGGGACAGGAGCTTTTTGTAGCTAGCCGTGTTCGCCTTCCCTCTGTCAAAAGATAAGGTAAGGTAGTATCAAAGCCTCGTCATACTAGTACAATACCGTAACGATACGAAGCCTTTTATTACTATGGACCTCGCCTTATCTAAGGCGGTCAACGCCTAATCTTGCGTAACCCTGCCTGAATTGGGAGTGGGCGTCCACAGCTTTCCCTATGCTGCTGGAGAGGCCCAAAAGTGCAATATCTTAATTCCCAAAATATTTCATTTCCCACCTTTTCTCCTGTATTACACTAAATACGGTGTTGAATATGAAATCATATTTCGGCACCATAGAGGAGAATGCTGGTAAGTTAGGTTAGGTTAGGTGTACACTACAAAAACTACTTTATTTCGTTTAATGTCAGCTTTTCCACCGGCCAGTTAGTTTTATGCTTTAAATAAATATTTCTCATATAGCAGAAAAAACGAAGCTTATGACAATTTTGAAAGGGGCCCATGGCCATGATGCCGAACCCTGGAGCCGCCCCTGGAATTGGTTACCCCTTAAGTATGTGCATTTCGTTTTGGATTCTTCGCTGGCGGACAGAATCCATAAGTGAGTGGTTGCCGAGGCCTCGAAAATATGGAAGTAGCAGGAGTTCCAGAACATTAAATACTGCACTTATTGAGGAGAGAGTGGATCTGGAATGACCACAAAGGGTTAAGGACAACCGAAGATGATGGGGGGAAATATTGGGCCTGTCATGTAGGGACGGGCCGGGTTCTAGGCCCGTCTAATTCCAACATGGACCATTTTGGCTTTCTGTGGAGGACGGAAGGAAGAGAGCGTTGAGTTGGATGATGAGGGGAAGGGAGCCGGAGCCGCTTGAGCGACGGACCGGAGCGGAAGAATAATTCTGAAAAGCGCCAATCCTTTCCCAGCCCTATCACCCAAACATATCTCTAATTCGGAAAAATGACGATGACATAACGGGGTCCGGGAACAAGCCCCAAACTTTGAAACTTCTTTTTTAACAGATTTCTCCCTGTCTTGGCCGAATTGACAAACTCAAAAGTTTGGGCCCCACAAAGGACTCAGGAACTCCCTCCTGACTCCCACAAGGGAAAGTTTCTATTTTAGCGGATTCCATCGGAGATTCTTTTGGGAGGAGGAGGAGACAAATCAGGGCGATTAGGCCGGAGTCCTGCTCTTGAACCCGGGCCTCCTCCTCCTCCTAATGCAATAATAACCCAATTCGCACAGGCATTGGCCTGATTCATTCCCGAGATTAGGAAGAGAAATGTTTGGGAAGAAGTGAGTTATGTGAGGAATTTGAGGGATTTGAAGCGGAGGAAGGTCTTGTGAATGGTCGGGACTCTATGCGGAGTGCTCCGTTTATCCCCAATACGCCGTCTTCTTCCCTCCCTCATCAATTCCCCCGTCAGGCTGGGAGGACGGTCCTGCCTACGATTGATTCCTTCAAGACGGGCCTATTAGGGCCTTCAGACAGGGAACACCTGAAAGGTTAACTCTTTACGACTCCGAAGATACGGATCGCTCGGATGTCCCGGAAAGAATAGACAAATGTAAAACGAGAGGGAGATGGAGTGGCAGGAAGGAGTTGATTACCGCAGAGACAGACGTGGTCTGAGAGCCTGAAAAAAGACCAGGATCTCAGTTCAAAGAAGCCGACCAAGAGGGGCTCGATCAATTCCCACCTACCCCGCCTCCATTCGGATCAAGGACAATATTCCCTATGCCTGGAGAGCTCTATTCATAGTTGGTTTAATTAAGCAAATAGTTTCTAACAGGCACAAATATCCAATTCTAGTTGCATTAACCCATTTTTTGGAGGTTGAATAAATAAAACAAGTGATTATACCGGAACCTGCCCTTAGAAGTTGTTCAGTTGAATTAGAGTTAGCTTCTGGGTTTCGCCACACAAGAGCCCGGTTAGCCTAAGCGCTGTACTCTTGCTAAAATTAGTTTATTTAGCAGAAGGTACTCTTCGGCGAAATCCATAATTGACCGTGCCCCTTGGTCCCATGCCCATAAGTGGAGGAAGTGGGAGCGAGCGGATCCGAAACCTCAGAGTACTTTGTGAAGGAAGTGATCTGATCTGTGCAGAAGGCCTAATATAGCCTGAGAGGACCTCTTAGGATTAGGGGACCAGAGGCTAGTGGCGGGAGAGGTCAAGTGGAGGAGGCCTGTCTTGGGAGACGGCGGAGAAATGAATTGTGAGTTTGAGGCGGGTAAGAAAGGGGAAGACAATGGGCCAGGGGAAAGAGGGAATAGATAAGTTGAGTTTGAAAGAGTTCCCAAGCAGGAAAACGAGGAATCCGTCAATAGAATATCAATTTTTCCCAATTTTCCTTTCACTTCTCCTTTCTTCTCTTAGGCTCCACTTCATGCTACTTTATCCAGTTAGAGGAAGAGTGGAGGGACCGGCCTCCTTCCGCAGTCCCGCCACGTACCAAACAACATCGAATAACGTTTCGCAGGTTCCCCCGCTTTTTCCAAACATTTTTCTGTGGTTCTGGCCTCAGTTGGATTGGAGGGGAGACCCGAGGCAGGGGCGCCAGTAGTCACACCCAAATTCATCTTCTATTCTTCAGAGCGTATCGTAGAAACACCAGAATTAAGTATTTGTAGTCCTCACTTGAGCTTTATAGTCCAAACACAACTTTACCTAACTTCTGTTGGCCGAGCCAAATCTAACCCAGCTTATATTTTACTTAATCCAAAGTTAAGGTGATTTCTGTAGTCAAAAGCTAGCCTAACCTAACCTAACGTTTGCAGTCCGATCCTAACCTAACTCAATAAATATAACCGAAAGAAAGTAACTGTACCAAATTTGACACTATTCTAACACTAACTCCGTCTTGTGGGCGAAACCTCGAAAAACTAAACTAAAACAAATTTTCTAAAATCAGAAGTCCAAAAGGTTAGGGAAACAAATTGGTCACATTTTGGTGAATTCCATGACCGACTATTCTTCCTACCTTCCGAAATCCTGGAACCAAGCGATTGACATTATGTAGAGTGTGTTTAATCGTGTGCTAAGATCCTGCCTTCAGAGTCAGAATTCCTACATCCGCCCCTGATCCTCCCATGGTTTCTTAGTAAAAGACCCTCTTCCGCCCTCACCCTTCCAGCAGAGCTCATAACCTGGGCCATGTAACTAAAGCTCAGGTTTACCCTGGCCCCGACTCCACGGAATACTCAATTTCGTTTTCTAACAACCTTCCCTGCTCCCTCCGTTCCGTTTCATGCTCAACTCTTCCCGTATGGTCCTCGGCCCTTTTCCCTAAAATACAATATAACTTACATATGGGGAGACTACGGGGAAGGGGAGGACGGAGAGCTCTTAGGCTCGAGATCAGGCCCATATTAGGTTGATTTCAATGACAGAGACGAGGAAAAAACTAAAGCCCGCCTGTCCCTTTAGAACGTCTCCTCAAATGTCCCGTAAAATCCCCCCCAAAAAAAGGCTGGAAGTGCCAGCGGCCTGAAAAAACAAAATCTGAGACGCTGAGCCCCAGCTCAAAATTCTTGGATCCAAAAATAGGCTAATTGCTGAGTTGCTGGCCTTAACGGCAACAACGCCTTCCTTTGGTTCGGGTCAGCCTGAGTCAAGTCCAGCATAAACAGTGGCCAGGTGAGCCAGGGCTAATGAAAGGGTTGGACTCGGGACTGTGCAATTAATTTTCAAGACCGGATTCTCTTGGACCATAATCAACGGAAGGAGTCCTACAATCCTATAGTCCTATACCAATGTTCAGGTTCGGATTCCATGCCTACTAATATTAGGCTGGGAGTCTCCGGTGTGCCGGAGCAAATGCATGAAACATTACTTACGCTAATACAATTAGGAGCGCGGACAGCCACCGGTTTCGGGACCTGCCCAAAGTAGTGAATTCGTGAGTCCAGAGTTCTGAGAAATGTTGGAAATTTGCTTTTGACTCCATTTTATTTACATTTGGCTAAACATGCATTTTGCCAACTTATAGATATTAAGCTAAATCCGCTAGAGTTATAAGATTTCACGGATGGGGGGTGTGCCCATGGAGCCTGGACCCTGCTCACGCCCCTGCATACAATGGACTGGGACCCTCCCTCTAATTTCTCCTTTTCCAGCCCGGCATATAGAGATAAGTTATGCTGAGACAGGGACGCCTGTTAATGATACTCAACATTGTTACAGGTATGATTATTATGGTCCCAACTAAGACAAACAGTGGAGAGGGGGGAGGCCAAGTCCAGGAGCCAATTTTTAAATATGCAGGAGGAAGCGGAGCGGAGGAGCTTAGGGCTACGCCTCCAACAAACCTGAATTACGCTTACGCTTCTAAAAAAAACGGGGCCTACAAGTACACAGTATGAGCTGCGAAGGAACGAATAAATCTTACTCATCACCAATCACGACTATTCATCTTCCAACGTCCGTCTCCCCAGAAGGGGAATCAGAAGTAGGTTAGGGCTAGACATGCAGAGATACGGAATGCATCCAGTCTCATCTTATGATTGATCTTGATCCACAGGAGCTCACTGTCAATTCATAACTGAGTCTATCTGGACCAGGCCCGAAATGGCTGGCACAGTAAAATCCATATGGATTGCCTACTGACTAAATTCCGACCTAGCCAACGACAACCTTACAGGTAAATATCACTAAAGTAGCTCAATTAAAAAAGCCTTCCTGAAATTGACTTTTTTTTTTGTTTACCCCCAATGCCATGATTAAATTCGGCTGGGTCAGATTGAGTCAGGTTAGGTAAGGCCAGATTAAACTAGGTTAGGTTAGACCGAATGAAGTTGGATTGTTAGGTTACGCTGGACCAGACTAACCGAGGCTATGTATCTGTTAAGGTTGGTTTCCAAAGTTTTAGTTTCTAGACGGGCCTTCCTGCGGGGACTCAGTACTTTCTTTTAGCCGGAAGCCAGCGTTTAAGTCATGAGAAGAAGTTGGAGGAGCTTGGAGTGAAAACAAAGGTAGGACGAGCTAAATGGCTCACATTGTAGGTCCATCTCCGCTTGACTGGCTCTGTAGACTTCTCCAATGGGCAAACAATAGAGTCAGAGTGGGCCAAGTAGCGTTACTGGCCTATCTAATCCTCTCCTTTCCACTATTATTGTTAGCTCCGGCCACCACGCCATTGTGTACTTTCCTCCTGTTCCAATATAACGTAACAGGTAACGGTGACTTATGTCTAAATGGTTTCCCCTCTTCCCTCTAAGCACTTTGATGTAACGACAATGGGAAAAAAAAAGTCCCGTCCTTTTATTCTAGGGAAGAACTGAAGTCTTTCTTCCCATTCTGAGACCAATTTCCTCCTTGGTACTACCATGTACGACTACAAGAGTAGTGCATAGAACGAGAGCATTCTTCTTAGCTGGTGCAGGATGGGGGATTCTCCGTATCCGAAATAACCCTCAACCCTCACACCGAGCTAACGAGCTGAGGAACACAAATGAGCCAAATAGTAGCTGGGCTGGGGAAAGGGAGTCACCTAGTTCCGACTTTACAAATGACACGTAAATGACTAATTTCCGTTAATTTATGTGGCTGGCTGAGAGCTTAGTCTGCCTCTTAAGTACCTCTCCTGTCTCTTTGTTCCCTAAATCAAATGAACTCTTTGTCTAAATATTTATACTCCGGCCACCGGTCTCAGCCAAATAACCAGTTCTCGGAGTGCACTTTGAGTGCGGAGAATGACATGATTGGTTCCTGGCCCGAGTCCCGAGCTGACCTCATGTCAAGTCAGGACATTTTGTTATAAATAAACATGAGCCAGAGTGTGGGAAGAGAAGGCTCAAGGCTCATGACTTTGTTCCGCCGTAAGCTTGGCGCGAATTTGTCAATTACTCCCAAGTCACGGAGTCACAAATCATATGTTGGAGTCAGGCGGAGATTAAGTAATTATTAACGGATCCGGCTCCCTTCACCAGCCGTACGAGCAGGGCAAGTATTTATTATGAGGCCCACCATGTTACGAACCTAATATTTTGAAAACAGTTTTCCGTTTTCGTTCTAGCCAAACATGAAAATTGGTGAGAAGCCTGAGTTGGGTCGAGAAGAATTTGCGGATCTGGACTTAGAAGTAATTTCTAATTCATCCCATCGTTAGCGGAATAACTTCGTAGGTACTTTGGTTTCCGTCTGGGTTGGGTTGACTGGACTAGGAGGGGAGTCCGGAGTCAGTTTGGTCAGTCATTATGTGACTTAATAGAGAGCTGAGAGAGGAGAACTCGATTTGAAGGATTAATTCAAGTCTTTCAACTCATCAGAGCCAGCTCCTTACGTATTCATATCACATTACGCTTAGCCTTTTCCCGTGAGGTTCCTCCCATTTGTTCCCTCCGTGCCTCCAGAGGACAAGACACCCTACATAAAGGCAGACACCTGAAGCCGTGGCTTGGATCCATTAATCCAGTTCACCTCACTTCTGCCTGCCTCCGCATATGAAGGCTCAAACCTGAGAATCTGGATGGGAGCCTAGGGCCCATACCAAATGCAGAGCCCGGCCTAATACCTAGGAGAGATGATGATTAGGGAGGCTTCTACTATTTCACTCCTTTCAGACTCCCATAAGCCCCTTCTGGACTCTACTACTACTACGAGAATCCGTCCATGCCTCAGAGGCTTATTACTAAAAACTGGGGTTGTTACACTTATTACGGGCTAAGATACTCTAATAAAAAATGCAGAACCTCCGGCTCTCATTATGATTCCAGCCAGGCCAGGCTGCTGACTGGATCTGCGTGTAGGGAGGCCCTATGATTATTTACCTAGCCTAATGACACTCTACGGGTCCTGAGGTAATAAAACCAAATCTTTCATTCAGGCCCCAAAAACAAAACACGAAGGCCGTAATGGACTCTGGCTTCAAAATTGAAATTAGCCAAACGGAAGGGTCTATAACTTGTCCCTGAGATCCGTACATCCTACATCTGCTGTGTGTTGGAGACAACTACACGAGTTGGCAAATTCCGCACCACCTCTCCTTGTGGAAACACATACTAGTTATTTTTATGAGTTGATTCTAGTAGTAGAGAGGAAGGAAGGAACGTGTAGGCTTGGCCACTATATGCTCTTAATAGGGATATAGAGGAGAGGACGAGCCGTTTGTATCGTTAGATCGTACAGGTAAGTAATGGAAGTGGGTGGAAGTGGACATAAGGTTGAAAGCGCTTTTGGCCAAATAGTAGAGCTCAGGTTCCCTTGGTCGGGCCTATATTCTACTCTACAGGCCCAGAGGTAGGAATCAAGTTCTGTCGCACTTGAAGTTCAAGTTCCTTTAGCATGGGCAGGCTCAGGTGTGAGGAGGGCTCTGTCGAGGCAAGAAGGGGAAAATCCTCCACCGGCATCCCACCTCAGTCAACGACCTGACAAACACATGTAAATCAGGCTGCAAAAGAGTCCACTACAGGTCACTAGAGTCACCAAATCCAAGCGTAGCGGGAGCAAATGCAGCTTTACTTTCGGCTCACAACTCACAACCTAAAACCTTTCTAATGAAGGTTGGACTTACTACTCATCTGTATATGTACACTTAGTACTGACTGGTCAGTGTACGGAAAGTCGAATTCAATCAATCCAGAAGCTCGTATTGAAACCCATTATTAATTATTACACTTGCTAAATGTTGGGTCTAAACCGAAATTGTAGGCTCTTGTCAATGGTGGAATTTATTTTATAGCGGGATCCGTAGATTAGAAACTACTCTAATTAAAAATATGTAAGAAATAAGAATGTGAACAAGCATATTTATTTCAGATTGTTTTAGGGTTAATCACTAAAGTTTTGCCTATTTCTGCAGTCACTAAGAAAATTAGTTCTCTTGAACAGAATACGTTTTTTAAAAAAAGAAAGCAACTGTAGGTGTCAGTATGTTTTAGGTTCGTTAGATGCCGACTGCCAACATTTGAGTTGGACCTACCGCAAAAAGTAGAGTAAGATAACATATAAATGAATAGCCAAACTTGTGGACTCAGTCTCGGAATTGGAAAAGTTCCTCATTTTACTTTTGAGTATTTTTGCGGGGAGCCTGGATAATTTGCATGTACAGTGTGTGCCTTGCGGAAACCATTAGGTGACCTCGGGAGGACCAAATTTGCACTCCTTTAATAACTCAGGATCCAGTTAAGCCAATTAATTTTGTAACTGGGACTCGGGAGCCTTCCTATGGTTTCCCAGCCCATTGAACCGACGAGGGCTGGGTTTTTCATGGGTGGGTGTATGCTGTTCAGTAAGGCCGCCTCAGATAACCTGAGTCCGACCACTGCATTGTGTCTGGGACTCCGAATGAGGACATTAAAGAGCCCACTGACCAAATTGGAGCCGAGAGGCCGGAGACCCAATTTCATAAAATTATTCTCTCTCTGGTTCCACTTGTTTAATCAAAGGAGGCAGGCACGACCTGTGTCCAGCATTTGATGTCCCATGTGGTCCCCGCTCTAATATGTAATTAATACTCAACCAGAGTCTAGGCCGGGGCTCGTCTAGAGACTAGAACAACAGCACAAAGTGGGACCCACCACCCTCTGTTTATTGTATTAGAAAGGCTGGACGCTGGGACAGAGATACGGATACGGATAATAGCCGCTCCCGATGCGGATGGACTCAGGACACTTTCACCTGGACACATTATTACCCGCCACGGAAATTTGATGGCAACTTTTATCCTACTTTCGCCAATCACTTGACACATACTACGAAGATGCAAAGTTAGGGGGTCAAAGTTCAACAGCTTGCTATTACGAATAGTAACGAGTGGCATATGAATGAAAAGCTAATTTTATATTGAATCCAAAAATCCAGAAATTTATATCGCTCAACTTCTGTGATCTATTTTGTAAGAGCTTGAGATGGAAAATACACGAGTCAACAACCTCAATTTTCCTTCTGTGTTGGGCTCTATCTTTCACACCTCTTCAAGATGAAGAGTCTTAGATTTACCACAATTTAAAATGCTGTAGCTATAGTGACTCTTTGAAACCCTTACGTACTTTTGTCTTAGCCATTGTTCTGCATAGCGGGTAAATAAGCAGCGGGGACCTATCCTGGAACTGCGGAGCCAAAAAGCCCGGCTTCTGTTCTCCATACTAATTCCATTTTATCACCTAAACACAAAGCCTCCGGACTCCATTCAATCAGGAATGGGAAGGAGTGCAAACAAAGCCGTATGTTGTGGGACCGAGTAACAACTATTAAGAGGATCGGATTGAGTCCTCAAAGAGCCCATTTACGTGTGTTAGGGGGGCTCTTTTTACTGCAAATACAGGGATTTGCTCGCGGTTCGGGGGCCTACTTCAATAAAGAACTCAGATGTCAGGGGATTGATTTCAAAGGAGCAGGCGAATGCGGGATTGGGGGCTCATTGAAATTTGCAAACCTTGTCTCCGTCACCAGGACTCCGGACCTAGATTAAGGGGTTCGTTAATGCGGATTTTGGGAAGAAAGCCCGTCTGGGTCCTGACGTCAGTTCCCAAAGGATTTCCGGGCTCCATACATCCCGCGCATTATGTTTCTTCGGGGATCAAAGGGTGAGAGAGGGGATTTCCATGGTATACCCATGCCAAGAGCATCTCCGTCCGAACCCCGAACTCTGTTACTGTATATTCAAGGAATGACCGAGACTCTCCCACCCCCACCACACGGCCATGAACCTGACAAACTCCGGAATCGTCCTTAGGGCAGATTTGAGGAATCAGAGCTCACCCCCAGCCCAGCCCAGCATAGAATAGATACGGTTTAGGCCGGACTATTAATAATAGGATGAGGATTTGGGCCGTAGTGGACGGAGTAGGGATAAACGCCTTGTCCTCTGTCGTCCTAATGATTTAAAAGCCACCATATCAATCCCATTCTAATGTCATTCTGAAGGGAAGAAAGCGGATTAAGAACATATTTTTTCATTAGTCAACGTGGCTAGGGGCAGGGACAACAATAGGACTTTAAAAATACTTGTCCCCCTCCCCAAGTCACAAACGTCCAAAAGCTCCCTCTGCTCACTCCTGTCACGGAATCACGTTCCCCGAGCCCCGTCGTCCACTCCCTGCTCTCTATACATAACAATTAGCTTCCCCAGGCAGGCTCCGAGCCCTGCCACAATAAGCCTTGGCAGGTTTGGAGCTCTTAAATCAAGAGAAACTTACTGGGAAGGGAATGGAGTGGAGGTAGGCCGGGTTCTAATTTTTATCAGGGTTGTTTCGGACTTCCTCTGATTTACCATTCGGGCTCTGAGTTACTCAACTTTAAGGAACATATTTTCAAAAATGTGATCGTAAATTCCATTAACATTTATCAATCACACTGTTGTGTCTTGCCATTGCAAAAGTGTCACAGAGTACCTTTAAAAATGGGGCACCATTTTAAATTCGACAGAATTACAGCAATAAGCATGAAATCACATCACAAGAAAATAGTAAATCACAGTAACTCACCCAAAATAACACAAAGTCAAATGTCTGCGTCATGTGAAATACGATAGTCTCATGAAAGTGCAAAATTACATGGAATCCCAAATCCAAATAGAATCCCTCAATCAGATAAACTCCAACCTCAGGTGAGATCAGACGAAACTATTCACAATGACATCTGTTCAAAAGGCATGAAATGACTCCGGCAGCAGGGATATTTCCAACCCTGTTTTTTAATATGGAGGCCCAACGGTATGCCTGGCCCTTGACCATCCCCTCGCCTCCCGTCAAACTGTCCCATCTCTCATCATTTTCGTCTCCTCCTGGGTCCCTCGGTCCTCATGATCGTAATAAATAAAGTATAACCGAGCGGAGGTTGAAGGAACGGAGTACAGATCGGCTCCACGGAACCATAACTGGGTCCACGAAGTCAATAACATTATGCTCCGCTCCAATATCTTTTGACAGGCTGGCATGGAGTCAGGCCTTGCCTAGCCGTCCGGAGTCTAGCTGCCTCCTGCCTTGCCTACTCCCTTACTTAGGGATCTCCTTTTTAAAGAGAAATGAAATAATCGGGCCGAGAAATGCATGGACTAGCTGGTTGGCTGGAACTGGAGGAGCTAGGGAAATTGGTTCCCAAAACAGGGAAAAACATGCCTTTGGTTTCCCTCGTTTTGGGTCTGTCTTTGAGCTGGGCTGGGCCTACAGAGGCAGAGGACCAAATAAACTTTTCCCTAGAATCCTATTATTACCATACATACCCTCGCCCTACGATTCCCCCAATAATATATTTGGCCTAAAAACCTCTTAGGGCTCTAAATATGGAAGAGATGGGGAAAAGGACTCCGGGGCCTCGGAGCTTGGGCTCCTACTGTTTTCATGCTCCTCAGCTCACAGTTGGACCTTCTGCCCGAGCCCCAAGAGCTGACTGCATGGGCCCTCAAATTTGCGACTCGCGGGAAGGCTATAACTTACCCGAGCCCTGGCATATCATTCATTGCCAAACCTGGGAACCTCGATCAGACTCACTTGAGCCAGAACTCAAGGACCAAAATAAGAGGAGGCAATTTCGGAGCCGGATCCGCCAGCCATGATCAGGCCAGGCCCGGAGTGTCGAAACGCCATAAGAAGTGTGGAAATGAGCCGTAGGAGCCAGAGGAAATGACGGCGGCCCGTCTCTTGTCCGGCTTCTTTTGCCTAGGGGACCAAATGGAACCATCTGGATCGGGTCTCTGACTTTGACCACTTTCCACAAGATGAGGGCAACAAAACGGAGCCTTTTTCTAAAGGGTCCTTTCGGCAGCGGCGTGCACAGACCTCGCCTGCAGACGGGGCACACAAGGGTGAAGCGAACAAGGAAATTCACCATTTGATTAATTCCACGCCCCCGAAAAGCTCTTCTGAGGACTGCATGTGGAAATGGGAGAAATAATGGCAGGATTTTTACAATTTAGCACTACAAATCTGTTTTTTGGGGGGATCATTTGGATCCTGCTCGCGTCCCCTGTAAGGTGGCTGTGGCTGGCTTTTTGGTAGTTTAAGTAGATGACTTGATTGTGAGGGAGGGTCCCTGGCCGGGCAGGGACAAAAAAGAGGGACGGGGAGGGAGGGAGGTTTTGGTATCAATAGGGCCAGCCTATTTACTCTCGGGCAGAAAGCTTTATCTTTCCCCGAAAAGTTTCTCCTTGAATCCCCCTGACGGGCCCGGAGTCCTGCTGGTAGCCTTCTGAATATCATAATTATTGCTCATCTGGGCCCTAGCCGGGATGCAGGTAGTTAGTTGGCTATATGAGGGAAAGATAGGAGACTAACGGGCCCAGATCTTGAGGAGAGTGGGAAAGCCAACACCATAACTTTCATATGTATCTTATTAAGAGGCTCATTCTCCCAGAAAAGTTGGCGCTTTCCTTCCTTCCCAAAAAACTTTTCATTTTTCCTCCGCTCCTGCTCTCCCAAATCCCAGGCTACAGGCTCAAGAAGAAGCCGACGGGAAATGAGCCTATCTCTCTGAATAGTTTAAGTTGGGACCAGACGGGTCATCCTCCAAAAGTAAATCCCCTCTCTTCATTACCCGGAAACTATGTCACTCCGTTCTCACTCAATTCTGTCCGCGGAGCACTGGAGGCCCCAAACATTTAAATATACATCTTACTGGAGAGTCAAAACCCAAACCGTTAATTCAGCTGCATTTGGGTTAAGTATGGATACATTTTGTATAAGCACAAGTACTTTAAGTTCCTCTGGTTAGATTATAGGTCAGGCGAGGTTTTGACGAGAGAAATGAGTTCGCTGGAAA
This sequence comes from Hypogastrura burkilli, assembly GCA_034696285.1. Classification (NCBI taxonomy): domain Eukaryota; kingdom Metazoa; phylum Arthropoda; class Collembola; order Poduromorpha; family Hypogastruridae; genus Hypogastrura; species Hypogastrura burkilli. Next base: position 14,964 of record JAQFZY010000047.1, on the reverse strand, counting down.
ATATTCCAACCTCCCTCAACTGATTTGAGCAGGATCTCAGATCATTTTTGTCCAGCTACTTCTGGCAGCCTAAGACCCCGAGTCCATAATTGACGTTGGTCCTCCTGGAGAACTCAACTTTTCAGCTGGGCCCCGGCTAAACGTGCTTCATAAGGAGATGGAATTATTATTTTCTTCTCCACTTTATCTCAACTTGTCCAGAGTCGTTTGTTCCGCATCAACAGCTATTCTTCTTGTCAGGCCCTCCGCCTCTCCTACACTCCCGGAATCCTCCCTCAAAACCTGTGGGCCCCGCTCTTTTATGATCCTGTGACGGAGCGGGAAGGACACTTGACGTTTCGGGACAACAATAAATAGTTGTAGGCTCCGCATGGACCCACAGCATGGGATTTACACGCCGAGGAGGACTGGGTCTGCCCACCATAGGGCCCGTCTCATAATATGATAATTTTCATTAAGTTATGTCATGACTCTTCAGACGTTGGTGGGAATGGGCCTTAATGTACTAGCTCCCTGCCTCCGCTCTTTATCACTCAGAATCAGAGGGATTTTTAAGTAAATAGTGGGGATGGGGAAGGAATGGATGGAGGGAACAAATTGTGCCCAGCTCCTTATAAGTGGCCGAGAGGCAGGTACAGTAGTTATGGTTCCGTACCTGTAGCTGGATTCAGAACTCAGGGTTAACCAAAACCCGCCTGAGGGGAATGACACATAATTTGGACCTGACTCAGCCCGTTGTTCCTGACAATAATTTTGTCCACTTCCTTCAGGTATTCGAGTCCGTTTCGGCTATCCCTGCCTACCTCTACTCGGAGGGGTTTAGGAGGACGTTGAAAGAAGTGGAGAATGCGGTTTGTGTCTCGGGGAGGGTTGACAGGTTTAAGAGAACTAAGGCAGGGGCAAGAACTTCAAAGGAAATGGACTAACTTAGGATCCTCTACGTTTTGGGAGTTGTCACTTGTGTACAAGGATGGGGATGCCCCTTGGTTTACTTTCAATCAAGAAATTATTATCTTATGAACAGGTTTAGCCAGGCTGCCAATTGACTAACACGACTAATTTAACGGCAACTAAATATACCGGTATACCGGTAACTAATATATAACTATATTTAGATAAAATAAGGTGATGCTGAAAAAGAAAATTATTTTCACAGCTCATGAAGTTATGTTTAGGTTACTCTACATTCGATCAGGTTAGGTTAGGCTAGTTTAGGCTTGGCTCACTTAATTTAGGTTAAATCTAAAAGTTGGAGCTGTTTCTGTAACCAATAAGTTAGTTTTCCATAAATTCACTATTAACTAGTCATTCTTTGTAGTCACAAGTCAGTTCAGAGTTACACAATTGCCCCCCGTTCCTTCCTATAAATGCATTTTACCTCGATCTCTAGAGCTCTGAAAGTTCTGGCTAGCATGTTTCATGAAATGGGGCAGATACTTATGCTAGAAGCGAGAGCATAACTTTGATACTTACCGCCTGCCACTTGTGGAGCTAGGTGAGCGAGACAGAGTAGGCCAAGGAGGAGAGCTGGCCATAGTAATTTAGTGGACATGGCTCTGTTTCTGGTTAGTGTCCAGGCGGGGAAGAGGGGCTCTCCAGGGCCCTCGCACATTGTTCTTCTGACCGTCCTCATAACTGTCTAGTCATAAGGAGTCGGGGGAAGGAAGTGGTACTAGTTCTTAGGCACTCGTCCTCGTGCTCCCTTGACTAATCTGCGAGGGAACCGAGGCTGGGCCCGTGATGATGATGATGATGATTATGATGAGCTAATGGGCACCAAAAGCACTCACTTTCATTGAGATCCGTCGTCTAGAACGTGGAGAATATTTAAGAACCAACGACGACTGGAGTCCGGACTTCTACACAAAAACACTCCTCGCCCTTCTGCCCACCATCTTGACAACACTGGATCACAGGTTCTAAGTTCTCGAACTCCCTCGCACGGAGGTTCTCCTCAGGCTTTAATTCTTCGAATAATACGTCCTCATCTGTCAAATGGAAGAATAAAATCATACTTTAGTTTTTACTCCACTTTCACACCTTCTTCTATATGTAAGTGTATGTTTTTGATTCCTTGGGAAATCACACAGTGTGGGTAGTGACTGGTGAGATTGGGAAGTCGAATTTAATCAATGCAAAAATTCATACTCAAATATAAGGCTCGGATCGATCGGTTCCGGGTTTAATTCCGTTTAAGTAATGGTCGGTATTAAGTAATTTCTAGCGCATACCAATTGGAAAATTAATCAAAGCATTAGGAATGGCAAGAAATCCAGCTTTAGAGCCAATCTTAAGCAATAAGTATAATAAAAAATTTCAATATGGAATTTAGCATTGATTGAATTCTACTTCCCAACCGGACCAATCCATATGCATGCTGTCCAATGTTCTCCATGATCCACAACACACATACCTACATAAAGAGTTTAGTCTTGATAGGCAGCTCTAGTCTCATTAGGATCAGAGCAGCATTATACTTCATAATGAATTCAGTCGCCTAGCTCTTAGATGTTAATTGCACATTTGGTAAGGGAATTCCCGTTTCCAAGAATCCAAGCCCATTCTCAGACTCAACAGCGGCGTTGAGAGATCCCATCTTGTAGCCCAAATATGCCTTTTGGCCGGGGAGCGGAAGTCTTAAACTATTACAATAAGGGATTTGTGCCTATGTAAATAAAAATTCCGAATTCTGTCACCTCAACACCCCCTCCATGCTCCAGCATACTAAGAGTACGGAAAACGATTTCCTAATCATTAAAAATGGGCATAAAGGGAGTCTAGAGGAGATGTGTCCTTACACCCAAATATGACACATTTAAATTCATTACTCCGAGTCGGTCGGAGAAAAAAGTAAGCCTCAGCCTCATGCATATTCAGAGGGGAAAATGCTCAAGACTCTGACTCCCAGCTAGTGCCTGACTGTATAGAATACAAACTCTTTTGTTCTTCTCAAGAGACAAGGGGAAAAACTTTTAGTGCCTGCCCCCTACCTGTCCACGATTTAGGGGTCCCTACACCGAGCTACAAATAATAGGCGGAGGAGTAGCCCGGTAGTATGTTCATAATTTGCAAGGCATGAATCAAGTCGTGTTCCGAGCTCTTTCCTTCAGTTCCCATTTCGGAAGGCTGGCTGGGCTGCTGCTACAAACAATATGGAAAAGCATAATTTTGGGGGTTGCTTGGGTCCTGTGCTCAGTCCCGATTCTAATCGATTTGCATCCAACCTCCCAAATTAACCATGCTGGCTACCGCAGGAGTCCAGACTCCGACTCTGTAATTTCATGCGTGTCTAGGAGCCGAGACTTGTCCCTTGTCCAGCCTAGGCTGAGCTTGTAGGTACATGACATAAGGAAGTCAGCCCAACCCCAACCTAATAATCCAAATCAGTTTGCAATTTGTAATGGGAAATGAACCAAAACGAGGTCGGAGTGTTCCTATGATGGCCAGGGCTTCATATCTGTAGTCAAGGTTTCAGGTCTAGAGAGGCAAATTGACAGTCTGAACTTATGCCTGGGACAGACCAAATTTTGGAAATGTCCAGCATTATTCAAAGTGCCCCAGGAATCCAAATCCGAGGCTGCAGGCCTAAGTGTCCAATATTTAAATTATTTAGAGCCCTCAGAATTCCTGCAGCAGCACAATCAAAGGCACTCCATCTCATTTCCATATAAAGACAAGTAGGTAGGAGCAATTCCATTACACGATTTTTTCCAGCCCTTCTACACCTGTACTTGTTACCTCCACACATTCTCACCAGGTTGTATTTCACTTAGCGCTTTCTAAAAAAAAGTCCGGACCGGATAGGCAATAAAGAGAGAAACAAAGAGTGGTTTGATACTTTGATACCTACTACGTGGAGGCCTGAGCATGGGGCCCAATAATTATTCGGGTGCCCGTGAGAAAGGGCACTAACGGCCTGGTAAATAATGGTAAACGGCAAGAATCAAGAGGAATGGCTGTAAGGTAGGCCGACGTAGACTCTATACTCTCCTTCGTGTCTTTGTAAGGCAGAGGAAGAAGGCGGATGAGTCTATGCCAGATACGAACTCGGCAGGAAAAGTACATTGACCTAGGAAAAAACTTTTTCCTTCATGACAGTTGAATATTAGGATTCATAAACGGGCTAGGGGCTCACTACAACCTACAACTAAATACAACCCATTACCCCTTGTACCAGTTTAGATGAAAGAAATGCAGAACAGCCTACCTACCTCCCAAATATTTATATGTACGATAGGTGTCTCACAAATCATTCTGTATATTGTTTGGGAAATTGGACTGACCGGACACTGGACAGTTTGGGAACTCAAATTCAGTCAATGGAACATTTCATATTGAAATCCATTATTTTACAAAGATGGAAAATCATATTTTAAATTCGAGTCTTGAGTATTTTCTCCGCATCCCATATTCCATTCCTATCTTAAAATTTCACTGAGAGTGAAATCCAGTATCCGGTAGTACTCTTTTCCAGCCAGAAGCCAATATTTGTGAACTTCGTTAAATGGAAACGATCTATGATACTCTTTACTATTTATCTATGTAAAATACAAAGTCCAGCCATAATGGGTTCACGATATGATACACGATAGATAAACCCAGTTTGCAGGTAATGATATTGTTCAGGGCTAGATACGAATCTGAGATTTAACGTAAAGCCTCCTTTTCCCCTACCACCTCGTACTCGGTACTCGTATCCTAGCAGTCGTCAGGCCCTTTTAGAATAGGAATCAAATAGGTAGTGGTTGGTAGCGTCATCAACGAAATATGTGTGTTGGGCCCAGTAAAAGTTGAAACTTGAGCAGGCATGCCCGAGCCTACACTTAAGCTCCAACCACTCATACTCACTACTCACTCTGCAAATATTAACCAGTTTTAAGGCTAGATTTCTGCCAGTACAGAGGACACCGAAATCCCAGTCCAGACAATACAGGCAAAAACATTTTGGCCAACGTGGCAATATTATAAACACAATGAACCACTTATCATCTGTCCCTTTCCTACGAACAGCAAACAGCAAATGATTCAATATTCCACTATCCGTATCCACCCATTAAGAGGAAAGGAATATTTATGACTTACTAGGCGCACCGTCAATTATGTGCAATTTAAGTACCTCTATAATTCGAAACTGACTTCTAGGCTCTTAAGAAATATTAATTCTGGCCGAATTCCCAAACTTAATATTATGATATTTTAGGTTTAGATTAGCTGGAACAATCAACTGATGCGGCACAATTGACGTCCGTTCAGCTCTGACATAGAACCAAGTACCTATCACTGTGTCTACACTACGCTGTACCCATTTATCTCTCAGGTGTATAATATTTATTTCTGGGGATAATAGGTGAGTTGAGGTGTGATAAAAAGATGAACGGTTCACTTCCCCGGCCCCAATGAGCCACGAAACGTCAATACTACACTTTTCTAATCTGTGAGAATGTACCGGATGTTGGATAAACTCATCATTCATCATGAGCCACCTCTTCAGCCTAGGAATGAGCCCGACTCTGGGAGCCCAGCTTCCTTGTGGACTAACAAATTGCATTTGGAAAACCAGATGAATAACAGCCGGATAGGTTACTACTTATTAGTCCAGGTATGATTCATTCCCCATCTCATAACTACCCTAACACTAGAACCTATGCCGCCTATATACTATATAGGCATATGACATATGAGCATACAATGGGGAATACGTTCCTCCTATTACAACAATTGAGCTGGCACGAAGTACTACATCGTTGTATAGAATAGATCATGGCTTGAGACGAGACTTTTGCATATTAAGTCTCTTCGTTTGTGGTAAGAGGGGTAGTGGTAGTAATCAATGTGCTCACACGTTTCCCTTTATGCCATTATCATTATCCAATCCGGCTCCCACTTCCAAATCATCATCATCTTCTGCACAATGCAACCAGAAGAGTGAGTGGAGCCTCTGCAAATTCTTTAAGCACTATACAGCCTCCAGACCATTTTTTCCCCCTCCCTTCTATTCCTATTCTAATTTGATATTAATTCCTCGCCTTTTGCAAAATCGGCCTCGGCCCTGTCCGTCCATGTACGGGAATGATGGGCGGCCGGCTCATCACTTGCAAAGAGCCCGTTAGGGAATGGGCAAATTGTAATAGGATATTAGGAGAGCCCGTACTCCCGTTAACTTACGGCCATGGTACCATTTGAAACAAGCGGAGCTCATGATGTCATGATTTTAGGTCGGTTCTCTCAAGTGGACTCCTTCATCAGAATACAGTTAGAATACAAGCCGGCTTCACAAATCAGAAATTGCTCTAGTAAGCCACCTCGGACTTTGCAGGCCGCCGGAGAGAAAATAGTAGTTCCCTGACAAACTAAGATTCAGCGGAATTCTTTGAACTTTGTAGTCTAAACCTAACCCAACCTTAAACACATGTTTCTAGCCTGAAGACATTAGCTCTAAAATGTTCATTTATATAATGTTGTCAAGGGCGAAGCTCATGAGTTCTGACGGGATCAACTGGCTCGTTTATTTGTATGCCTTATCGCTCCTGTCACGATTGAAGGAGCCTAGCGTAGCGTAGCCCAGCACAAATAATGCCTGTCCTGCGTGGATCAAATATTAGCTTAGTAGCAGATATTGCGGGAAGTGCTAGTAACAGAAGAAGGAGATGAAGTAATCTTTTGCACTCTTATCGCAGTATTCGTATTCCTTTCCTCTTCCTAACTTCGCCGGCCTTTGAGTCCTGACTTGTCTGGAATGTAAAACTTAAACTCAATGAATGATAAGTCCTAAACTGAATTCCCTTTATAATTTTCCCAACTTTTCAAATTCCAAGGATAACCTATCAAGTATCAAGTTGAATGCAAATCTAAAGGGATCCCGAATTCCAAGTTGAACTTTATGATCATTGTAGCCTCAGCCGTGAATTAATATTGGCCAAGGCTTGATGGGCCTTGCCATTGGGCAAATGGAGGAATGACATGCTTGCGGGAAAGGTTATAGCTCTCATTTCCCTTCCGTTGAGCCTTCCTGGCCATTGATAATTTATCCGCCTCTTACGTGCTGGAGCGGAATGAGGGACCCGAGAACTGTAAATAGTTACCTTCCCCTGGCTCCTTTTGTCATATTTACTCAGGCTTCCAATAAAAAAAAATACACCTTCATCGTTTAAGAACTCCGTCGTCGGTTCCCGACTGCCGTTTGTATAAAATATAAAAACAGACGAAAACTTTTACGGCTTGTCATCAGGGCATGGACGGGAAAAAATGATACTTTCCGTCTCTGTGTGCTCTGTCTGTCTGTCTTCCTCTATTCTCTATTTGAACGGGCTTTGGCATAAAACTCAACTAAAATTGGGCCTAATCCTCTAAACTTATAGGGAGGAGGCAACAGGAGACTAGTGCTAGTCGGCTAGTATACTACGTTTTAATATTGACAAAAGATGAAATGCTCCACTATTAGCTCAGTTTCAATATTATATGAGCCCTCGATCTCCTATCCCTATCCTGTTATTTTGACTTGGGTGAAGTGGTCGTTAGCTTACATTTTAGTGGTACAAAAAACAGATAAGTAGTAATATTTAGTTGCACTGCAGTCGGCCTCCATCTACCTACGCGATAGGCTCTTACTTAAATACTGGTTTACCAGATAAGCACCATGTCACAGGTCAACTTTACTTGAGCCCAGTCAAATTATGATTAAAAGTTACACATGAAAAAGTGACCCGGCCTAGGTACTAGGGACTGGGACATGAAAGCTGGGGATGAGTAAGAGCCATGGCTTATACTTATAGCTCATGATCATGATGTCCTGATTCATGATGGTTGATCCTACATCGTCCACCAACGTTTTCAAGCATACAACAAACACTACGAAGGGTTTTAGAAACAATGCTCGCATTTCCAAAGCAAGCTTAGTTGAATCATCCTCTGTATGAATGACAATGAACAATTAATAAGGTGCAGTATTCACGTGAAACAAAACAACAACAATCAACAATCCCTCAATTCAAACTGTAACCTTTTTGGAAGGACTTTAGCGTCACATGAAAGGAATGCTAACATATCTCGCATGATTGGTAACACTCCGAAGCCGAAGTCTGTTACTAAACACTTGGTTACAGGTTACATGACATAGGAATAGGAACTGGCCACGGTCCATTCCATTGTGCCCGAGATTATAAAGAATAGCCCCTTGACCTAATTTGCATTACAGAGGCTAAACGGAGATATTGTGACAGTTATTCCTTGCCTGTACTTTTCTCACTGTAATGTTCCAATATTTGATGTTTGGACAATATCCCATGCATACGCAAACTTAGTTTTACTAATTTCTTGTTTCGCACCACAACTTACCTGCTATAAAAAGAGAGCACTGTCACTGTCCTCCAAATAGAAAAGCGTGCACAATTGTTGCTTTGCACAATAGTCCCTTCACTTGAATGTGGACTCCGTCCAGGACACTGGAATGTAAACAGTATAATTGTTTTGGAGTAAACGGCGGGTTTCGTAGCTATTGTTCGTAGCCGGTAGGAGTGCGGGGAGTTGTGGAGAGGCGTGAGAGAAGACCGCGTGTTGGCCTGAAACTGACGTGAACTCGGGTCGGTTCAAACTGTTGCTATTGCTCCTAGCAGTTTGGGAGAGAAGTTGGCTTGGGACGAGGAAGGCAGGGAAGGGACGGAAGGGCGTTTGTGTTTCTGTGTGTCTGGTCCCCGTCCGGAGGCTACGTCCATATTATAGGCATAGCCTTATTGGAAGGCAGCAGGAGTGAAGGAATAGCCCCAAGCAAACTGCTCCACAGATGTATGGGGCCATCCAAGTCATTTCTTTAGCCATGCATCCAAGGACCACTCAACAATTACGTAGCCACTGCCTGGAACTACTCATGAAGTCTATGTGGAATTTCTGAATTTTCGGACGGAGACTGTCCCCGGGAGCAAAATTAGGTAAAAGTGGCACCAACATTTCAAAAATTAAGCCTAAATGGGCAGATTTTGGAGCTTGAGTTAACTCGACACTACGGTAAATTAACTTAAGGTCATCGTATGACGCAACAGCGCAATGAAGCAGCTTAATTAATGTTTGAAAATTAGTCAAGCTTATAAACTGCATTTAAAAGCATCGATTGACTGTTAATTTAATGTTTAGGTAGACTGTGGACTATAAATCTCAGACACAAAAGTGGAAAGGACATAGATATGGCACTGTATGTATGGTGGGATGCCATTCAGATGGATTTGGCTAAAACTTGGTACAATTATAGACCTTGAAATCCTTCATAATACCTCAATGATCCTCAAAACCGTATCTCGACTCCTTGACACTCTACGGCTCACTCGAATGTCACATGGGCATAAGATGCCGTCCAGATGGATTTAGCCTAAACTTGGTACCTGTAGATCTTGAACTCCTTAACAATGTTTCAATGACCGTCAAGGCCGTAGGCCACTAAACTCTCACCCGTAAACAGGGCAGTTGACCGGTGCAGGTCAAGAAGGTCACCTACGGCTTTGACGTCCATTTAAACATCTTTAAGGAGGTCAAGATCTGTAAGCATACCAAGTTTCGGCCAAATCCGGCTCCATGGCGTTTTTTTTTTTCGTGTAACCTTTGAGTGAACCGTAGAGTCATGAAGTTGAGGTACGGCTTTGCGGTCCATTAAAACATTGTTAAGGATGTCTGGATCCATATTTAATACCAAGTTTTAGCCAAATCCATCTGAATGACTTTTCACTAAACAGGTAGCTTCATATCCTTTACTAAAATGATTTATTCCTGGTTCTGGTTTTTCATTGTAATTGCTTAAAAACGAATTTATAACAAATGGATAGAATCCCTGGGGATTTCTGGGTGACGAAAGTCGGACGGGAACTGCATCACTACTAGTTCTGTCCATATATTACTACTTCAATTCACTGCTAATTTAGCAAACATTACCAACCGAAGCCGGGGTTAGGATAGTGCACCGCTTTAAAATAAATGATAATGTAAAGTCTGTAAACTGTCACTACGCTTAACTTTTAGAAACACTTTGACTGTATGAATACGGCAGGGTAGTACGCTTGTAAAAGTAAGGCAGTATGGTCAGAAATGTAAAGTAAGAGAGGAAGGCAGTCAGCAGTAAGGGATGGTAAGAATAAGAAATCTAAAGACAGGAAGGCAAGGACACAAACGTGAAGAGAAAACAGAGAAAGTAAAGCAAAAATTGTTGTAGGAAGGCAGCGCAGTAATAACAAATTTAAAGTAAGACAAAAAGAAAAAAATGTGATGTAAGGCCGGAAGGCGGTAAGAGAGAAATGCTATACAGCAATAAATGTCAGCTGGAACAGGAAGGTAGCAAGGCAAGAAATATCTGCTAAGGCAGGAAGGTAATTTGAAGGCAAGAAATGTTAGTTATGTTACGGCAAGAAATGCCAGTTATGTTACGGCAAGAGTGAAAATGAACCAAGTGAATAGAAAGTAAATTCACAAAATGAATTGTATGGTCACATTTCTTCGCAATTATTGTAATTTCTTAGCTTCGCAACAGAGTTAGTGTTGCTACTTCAAAATGGTAATAATATACCTGATACTGCACTAAAGACTTACCAAACCTTTCCTAGTAAATCCCATTCTCAGTCATAAAATGGCCTTAGTATTATGTGGAACTGCATATTTATTTCATTGTCCCTCGTTTTAATTAATGTTTTACTGCAATTTAAATCCAAGACTCCCTCCAGTAGGTGCTCAGGTTCCTGTAGATACGAGCTACTATGAGCATAAATCTTGTACACAGGTTTATAGGTCCTTGGGCACAGGGGTACGAAATTATGAAATTCCTTATTTGTATTAGTTGTACATGGTAGCCTTAGGAAGAGGAATGCGCCTTCCGGGACGTTTCCCCAGTGAGCAATAATAGTCCAGTGCGCTGGATTAATAAACAGATTTATGTCTCTGGAAGATGCAGATGCTCTCCTATGGCCTTTCAATGGGCTGCTGTAGACTCAGACGTATTACGTGTCCGGCTCCACTCCTTGTTGTCGGGACCAAAACACTTGACGGGATGACTATTGTTCTGAGAATCTCTGGGAATGAGGATGAATAAGAGACATACCGCTATAGTAGGCCGTCCTGCTTTCGTCCACTACTGTCGTCATTACTATTCTTGAGCTGAGACAAGATTAGGGCTCCTTAGAATGCTTTCAGTGACGTGTTTAATTTTATGCAGCTCTCTTTTATGTAAAAGTTTATAATGTATGGGGAAGGTCGAATCAATGCATTGCTATTGTTTGCATGGCGTCATGGTCCATTTCAGCTTCACGGCCTGTGTTCTGAGTCATGCTTCGGTCATCCTTCCTCCACTTCCTCTGTCCAAATTCACAATTTACGTATTTACTGCTGATAAGGAAACGAATTCCCAATATCCCAAATTTCAATGTAGTATTTGATTTGCACGTCCGCTGTGTACTCGGCATATGTACATTTGCAGAAGAAGGTTGGGTAGGTTAACTAAGGGTTTAACATGGTTTCCGGTAAAACTCTGAAAGGGAACCCGAATATTGACACTCCAAAATCATAAAGTAAGTTAAAACAAGGAAAATGCAGAATTTTCGTCTTTCCATTTTCAAACCTAATTCTTAATTTATATTCACACCACACTTTGCACCGCAGAGACAGAGACAGAGTAGCTTAGCCACACATGAGTCACTTTTGAGGCGTCACTACGGAGACTCTACGAAGACTTGACAGGCGTAGCTTTAGGGGGACTTTTGACATTAACTTCCGAAATTATGACAAAATGTCAGCAAGGTTCTACCCTAAATCTCAAGATTAAGCGTTTAATACGTCAGAGGACGGGAAGCTGTCATCATGGCGTAGGTAAGGTAGCTTGCATACGGGATTAATTTTGGTATTCATGTTAGAATGAATCCTTCCTATGGACTCGTGTCTCAAACAAATCCTGACTCAAGAGTCCCACCTTACACCATTAGGCTCTTAATTCTGATTCAACGGAATGAAATGCTGATCTACGGCTGTGGAACTGTCACCTGGCATATGGGACGACTCCGTTTCCTAATATGGACAATGATGTCGTTCTCGCTGGCAATAAAGGCTAGGTGGTGTGTCCACTCTGAAGCGAACGCCTGAGTTTCTACTTGGATTTGGATTCTGTTTATCTAATCGGACAACCCCAATTTGCATAAAATACTTATTATGGCACCTAAAAAATTAGTGGCTTCCCAAGGGAATTATTTGTGTTGATCACAAAAGTAAGATAAGGTTTATATTGCAGGCTTTTTTCGGTTTCCTAAGTTACTAGCCTTTGTATAATGGAGTTGAGCAGCTAACCGAAGACGTACCCACCTATTATGCAGAAATGTCCAATCGGCAGTCTTATTTTAAATAGTAGTTGAGTAACTCTGAGAGACATTTAATCTAGCCCTGAGGTCATAGGAGGAAGACGTGTTTGCCAGACTCAACGGCTTACAAATCCCATTTGAATCGAGTACTACTAAGTTGGCAAGCTCATCAGAACTGCGTCTTCCCTCAATTCCATTGTCACAAAGATAAGGAGAATCTTATGATTTTTTCTTTTGGAGGAGGCAGAGCAGGACGAGTGATTTATGATAAATGATCTTGATCCAAGGGAACACGACGCACAAGGAGGAATAGCAATAATGCTATGTTTACTCAGCGCTTACACGCTCCTTGCATCCTGCATAAAATTGCAAGTAGGGGTGAGTCACTCTGTACTTCAGATTCCAAGCCTAGCTCAAACATGCTAATTCTCTTCTCTCTGCTAATCTGCAATTGTGCCTGGGAGCCTTTGGCACAGAGACATGAACTTTGCCTAATTAGTCATCCATCATCCATTCATTCGTGCCCTGTTTCATGAGCCTGGCTCACGAGAACCTCTAAACACTTAACAACCAGTTGATTATTCTATTTATTTACACGGGGAGGAGATCCAGAGCGAAGGGAAAAAAAGAGATGGCCTGATCTGGGATCCTGTGAGAAGATAAGAACTCTCTGTCAGGTCTTCCGGAAACACTTAGAGACCTAATCTCCTGCTGTTTATTGTGCAGAATGCTTAGTGGAGGACGTCAGGGAAGATAATAGGAACGGGAATTGATTATAATGACGGAGCTGGATTTGAGTGGCTACATAATGTAAATTAAATTAAGCTATAGGCTCTCCAAGACCCGTCTTACTTCACACAGAACGCAGTTAACGGATCTTGAGAGATTGACGTGACTCCTGTTCCTCCACTAATACAAGGAGATTCAGGGCCCATTACATGGGCCAAGCATCTCATGAATTGGCCCCTGATCCAAGATTGCCAACTGGTGTTAAATGTGCTGGTATTCATAATGGGCGAAGCACTCCATTAGCATCAGAAGTGAGATCAGTTCATAGAATAACTCCAAGATTAAGTGCAGTTTCCATTGCAATAGCCATATAGTGATTCAACATTGTATCCATATCTTAATACCCTGCTGTCATTGTCAGGCTCTGCGAGTCGATGAAAGTTCGCAAATCACAAAAGACTCTCAAAGAAGAATACGAAAGAGCATTATTTGCAGTTTCGCTATATGCAGTAAGTAAAACTGCCAGAAGGATCATTTCCAAATATTACTATACGTACTAATTGCATTTAATGCAAGGAAGAAAGCTTAAAAAAAGTATGATTTTTCGTATGCGGTATTATACTATACATAATGCATACATATATGTACAGGTATTATATTTTTAAAAAATAGGCGAAACCAAAGTCGAAAACTCTTAGGCTCTTCAGAACCCAAAAGCTGTAAGCCCACACCCACGTTCAACGTATTTATAGTACTATAGGTACTGGCTAATAAGCAGGCCCGTGATTTAATTCATGGAAAACGTTCACATTATTAGCCAAGGATCACGCAACGCATACACCAAATTAGGTAAGACTTCCAAAGCTGAACTCGACAGAGACCGAATTGCGTGCCCCGGCTCCCGATCAGGTTTATAGTACTAATCAAAAACTGAATTTCAGGACTAGAGCTGAACTAACCGAAAACAGAAATCCAGATAATTGAATATCCGGCCTTCGCATTTGCCCAATTGGATCCAGTTCAGGTTATAGCATGCAATCCGCAGAAACGCTACGAGTCTTCGGAAGCACATGTTTCTCTGGCGTAAAGGCCTGCCCCTAATAAGATAAGATCCCTTTCCCATATATGTAGGTACATACAAAACTCTTTCATACTACTACTAAGTAAGTAGGTATGACATGAAACGGGGGAGGCTATAATCAGATCACTTACACACATCCTAATTTAATCCGATCCCAATCTCGGCAGAGGAGTCAATTATAGTGATTTTCACTCATTTAATATCCTAATTATGGAAGGCCAAGAGACACGGGATAGGTCCTCAGTTATTAACGTGGGCCCTGGAAGTAGTTCCTAGTATTATAAGGGCATCCCACTCATATTTTATTGGAGCAGATAAGAGTGAGGAACGGCGTACAACGTAACGTTCAAGGTAGTCTCGTATATTCCAAGTCATAAAAGTGGGTAGTGTCCTGACCGGACGTCCTACAAAAAAACTCCTTTGGATGATACTATTATCTGAGAAACGATCTGGGATAATTCTCTGTGAAGCCAGGCTCGCTGAAAAGACAGTGAAGGCTTGCGGTGATCTGATCCCAACATTAAGCCAGGAGTCGTAATCGTAAAAAACCAGAGAAATAATTTGAGTCTGCTCTTGCATCTGGCTCACACGAAAATTACCCTGATTCCAGAAAAACTATTGCTTCGTGTTCCGGCATTCAAATTGAAAGCAAAATGAAAAGTGAATTTTAAGTTTTAAAACTATGTATGGATATAACGAGTACCTTGACCGCGTAGGTGCTTAAGAAATGAGTGTACGAGTACCGCATGTCGTATGCGCATAACCCTTCGTTTCCATTACGCGGATAAAATCCTAGCCGGATATAACTCGAGTTAACTCAACTCCGTTTCTGCTACA
>JAQFZY010000046.1:0-65983 GCA_034696285.1 Hypogastrura burkilli | reverse complement strand
CGACGCATTGGCATTTATGGGTACCTCTGAAACTATACGTTTGTTACTGTTAAAATCGCGAACCACTACTAATCACCTGAATTTCTGGTGCTGGGGCTACTAGTTGGGAAATAAATTACTTAAAGTGCACACAACCCGTAAAACATTCTTTACTCCTACAAGTGGGCAGGAAATTCTGAAAGTCTAAACTTCCTTGAGTCTTACGAATCGAATTAGTACATAAAACGGCAAAAAATAATATCACTTGTCGCAGATTTCTTAAATGTTAACCTTCACTTTAATTGATGGTACATATAGCTCAATATTTTAGGAACCTACTCGAGACACCTTTTAAGTAATGTTTATTGATATCGATACTCCTAGTACATGATATTAATTAATTTAGCAAATTTATGATCGCAGATCGCAGCTCCTCTGTTTATCTAATTTCGTCCTTTGTTAAGAAAATTATTAATAATTTCCAAGTTAGAATCTTATCAAATTTAATTTTCCTAATTTTCAGGTGCTCAACAAGCGGCTTCTTAGTCAGGATTGTCTGGTATAAGGTAGAATCAACTACATATATATGTATAAACTAACTAGTCTATGATTCATGATATATCATTCGAGCTACTAATTCTCAACTTCTTAATCTAAGGCGTTCAAAGGATATAGAGCAATAATCTCGCACTCAGTTAGAATAATAATAATTTATTTTCAAATAATTTTACAATACGACTCACGTCAAGTATGGACTATGAATCAGATATGCAGTGGCGCAACTACATATGTATGATTCTTGCGACCCTATCCAAGGTTTTTTTTTGCGTCCATCAAAAAAATACCCTTGCACTCCTGTAATCAACTTTCCTGAGACATCGAATTGTTCAAAAAATTATATTTTAAAGAAAGTAAGGTCAAAATTTGTGTGAAGCGGAAAGTCGGGTCATATACATACGTACAATTTGTATACACTGCCTCATCTTAACTACAAAACCCAAGGGTTACTTTGCGCCAGGCAAGCTCAAGAAACTTGTGTCGTTTAAATTCCATAAATGACCTCAACCTGCCTCAACACTAAATTGTGAACAAATAACCTTTACCCTTTGCACGAAGCGGATGAAACTTTGAGTCAAAACCCCCTAGCTTGTCGCAAAATGATCAATTGCAAAAAACGCCTGCTGATCGTTTGTCCTACGCGCAAGAAACTGTTCAAGTTAGAAAACCCTAATTTGTCGCCTAGTGTAAATGGTCAAAAATGCGTAGTGATCCTATGCATATGCATACTCTTTAGGCCACAGTAAGTATACCCCGGCTAATAAATGTATTTCCAACATCTACTTTTGCTCATAGGTAATTTGTTACGGTCTAAAGTCTATCATTTACTATTAATTCCGTTCATTATGGTTTTCACAGGGAAATTGTGAGGATGGTTGGAGTCCTGAATGGGCACCCGCTCATTTCCGTTCCTGTCCCGCACGAGGCGGAGCATCCCGGCCTAGCCATGTTCTCCTCTGCCTCCATAATTCCCTGCCTCCGATTCTACTCCTTCACGTTCCGGGTTCTGTTCCTCTTTGCCCTCTCCCTCGCCATCCTGGCCCGCCCGCTCTACAGGCTAGTCAAGGTCCACGGTTGGAAGTCACCCGAGGCCTTTCGGAACCAGACCGGAATGACCACTTTCCATCCCCTCTTCAGGAGCTTGAGTCAGGACATTGGCATTGATGAGCTCCATCAGACCGTTCTCAACTCAATCTTTAAGCTCTATTAGGATTACAGAGGATTCTGACCTTTCAACATTAAACTGGGCTAACAAATTCAATAAATCATATTTGCATTGGGAATTACAATACAAAACATTATTTAAAGAATCCCGCCCTCATATGCAGGATCAATGCCTTCTAAGTTACTACCGTTTATGATAGGGCGTATGAGTGTAAAAAGCAAAGAGTGGAGAGAGTTCATTGACCGAGACCAAGATCAGCACTCCAGTCTCAATGAATCCCCTTGTTCCTATGGACAACCCGCCAATTGTTTGAACTCGGGGAGCCCGGCCGGACAGAGTCTATAAAAGGCATCGCCCTCTCTCTCCTCCTCCGTCAGTTGACATTCAAACTTCGAGGTGAGAGGATCTCACTTTTTTTGTTCTCATTATTCGGTCAGGCGGGATCCCAAATTCACAGTAGTAATTTTCCCGCGAGCAATGGCAGGGAGACAATGTGACCGAAGACGACGGCACTCTTCTTCTGATGAGGACTCACCAAAGCGGGCACGGAGGTCATCCGGTAGGCGCCGAGGTCGGGCATCATCATCTCGCCCTCGTAGGCGGGCAAGTCCAAAGCCACGGCGGGGTCGTGGGAAACGCTCAAGATCCACGCGACGGGGTCGAGGTCGCGGTTCTGGATCTACACAGAGAAAACGGAGCGAGAGCCGTAAGTCACCACCTAAGAGAAGGCGGGCACGAGGAGCTGCGTCCAAAAGCAGGGGAAGGCGCGAGAGCCGGAAGTCACCAGCCAAGGACCGGCGAGGTACGAAGCGTGGACGGCGATCGAGCCGGGAGTCCCCGGCCAAGGACCGGCGAGGTACGAAGCGTGGACGGCGATCGAGCCGGGAGTCCCCGGCCAAGGACCGGCGAGCTACGAAGCGTGGACGGGGATCCAGCCGGAAGTCCCCGGCCAAGGACCGGCGAGGATCAAAGCGTGGACGGGGATCCAGCCGGAAGTCCCCGGCCAAGGACCGGCGAGGTACGAAGAGGGGTCGGCGTTCTTCATCTGGATCCAAGACAAGAAAGGGCGGAAAGAGGAGTCGGCGTGAGTCCCCGTCCCCGGCCAAGCGTCGGGGGTCAGGGAGGAAGGGACGATCTCCCAAGCGGAGCTCACGGGGCAAGGGAAAGGACCGGCGGGAGGAGGTCATTGTACAGGAGCCACCCTACGTGCCTGCGTAAGCACATTCTCATAATTATGTAAGATTGGGGTTAGTGGAGATGTCTAGAGGAGCATTACCTCTTCAGCAGAGGAGAAAAAAGAGAGTCGAGTCTAGAGTGAGCCAATATGGGAGTTGAAGGGCGGAGCTTGTCTGGGGTAAATGACCTCTCACACCTGCATACTTGTTGTAGTTGGGAAAGCAAACTCCCTCTAAACAGACTTCTTTCTCCCGCCCTTTTTGAAATGGGTGCCTGTAGTGGGCACTGTTTAGGCCCGGGTAATGTTTCCTTACTCCTTTATGAAATACCTACATTGTTATCGACATGACAGGACCCAGCTCAAATACTATCTTACATCCATAACTGAAATTCACTGATTTTGAATTAATTAATTTCAATGCTACATAATACGACCACTACAGAATATTACATTGGATAGGGTACCTGCATGTCACTTCAAACAATGGAGACATGGTTTAGATGCGTGAAAGTTGCTTTAGGTTAGGTTAGGTTTAGATGTGTGGAATTGTTTTAGCTTAGGTTAGGTTTAGATATGTGAAGTCGTTTTAACTTAAGTTAGGTTTTTAGTAAATGTTCAGCTACTCTAACTTAGGTTATAGGCTTGAATCTGCTAAGTTACTACTATTATATCTTGGGTTAGGTCATGTTTGGATATTTGAAGTAACTATAGCTTTAGCTAAGGTTAGATTTGAAGCCTTTGAAATTACTTTGGCTCAGGTTATGCTTAAATATCTATTAAATATGTACTAACTTTACGACTTGGTTACTACTTCACTACTACGTTGCTTTAGCTTAATTAGGTTTGGTTTGGACTCCTCTAGTTCCTGTAGTAGTATGAGAGCTGAAATTCAAACTAGTTTAAAGTGCGCCATAGCTCGAATTCCACCCATATGACCCTAAATCTGTCACATAGGACTATAACTTCTTAGATATTTGAAGCTGCTCGCTAACAATCAACAACTTCTTGTAGACCCAGTTCCACGGTGGAGGAGGAATTTTTTGACATTGAGCCGGAGGAGGCGGCAGCTATGGATGCGGAACTGGAGGACTTAGCCATAGTCCCTGATGACCCATCTCCGGACCCACTCGAGCCCGTGGACGGGGCCTGCAATGCCGGAGAGCGGAGAACGAGTGACGAGGATAAAGCCAGAAAGGGGATCAACATTGCGGATCGGATTCGGCCGGACCAGGACATGCCCAAGAGCTACAGTAAAAAGAAGAGTCATGACACGGATGAGAGCACCAAGCGGCAGAAGAAGGAGCGTCAAAAGGACCCGGATGCGGACTCTAACGATGGTTCCAAGAAGCGCCGTGAGAGAAAGACAGATGACTCAGACTCGGAAGGTAAGCTCCACATTTAGGGACGACATGTCAGAAATAATACAAAGTTTCGCGTAAAACCTACGAGTTGGTAGAATAATAAGGTTGTTGTCTTCCAAAACGAGCTAACCTAACCCAATATAATCAAATGAGCGTTAAACTCCACGGGTTTAAAAATCAACAAACTGAATAAGGACTCAATGGCATTGAAGATAGGGGTTTCCATTTTCCATCAAAATCTATTTTTGACCTGCACAACGTTATCACTTATCACCCATTGCTTTTTAGTGAACGCACTCTTAAACAGTTTGTGCACGCTCACTTCCATGAGTTCATTACCAACTGACTGACTGGCCTATTGAATAATCCAATGTAAACATTTACTGCTTTTTAGTCGACGGAAAAGGATTTAAATTGCTTCAGTAAACTTAATCTCGATCTGCCGTTTACTTCCAATTCACTCGGAAAATTTGGCTAGATTGGTTTGTCTTAAGTTTTGCCAGGGTTTACTTCGTAATGTAAAGGCAAGCAGGTTTTTTTACAATTAAAGGCAGGTAATAATTTGGTGCCGCAAAAATATAGAATGTACCGGAAAGTGCACATTTAAATCATTTCACATCACAATTCATAGTCGGATTTGGGTTGGATTTATAGTTATTAACTTACTGCTGTTAAATTGAATTCAGTCAGAAGTTCTCTGAATCTTGTAATTTTTCCTTGGAAAGCTGTCTGGCTCCTGGCACGAAAAATACTACGAGTGAATAAGAGACTCCATTTTTCAACTAATGTATTTAATGAAATTGCTTTTCCAGGGAAACGGTCTCGGTCCGGCTCGAAAAAGGAACGACGTGATAGTAAGAAAGGGGAGAGCGTTGGGAGGAGCCGCTCTAAAGAAGATGAGGAAGATAAGCCTGGGAAAAGCATACTCAAGAGACGACGGGGGAACTATCCCTCTCCGCCCTGCCTCGGTGATGATAAGGAAATGCACGTCTCCTTTGATAAACGGGCTCCACGGAAGCGCCATTACTACTGCGATCTCAAGCGAGCCAAGCAGATTAAGCACAAATGGCCCAAGAAGAGCAGAGAGCGGGCCCGTCCTCGGAACAAGAAGCGAAGCTCTGCTTCCCGCTCGGGTTCGAAGTCTCGACGATCGGGTGAGGCTTCAAAGCCGTCGGGACGGGCGGGAGCCCGTCGAGGAAACGCTAGCCAGAGATCAGAATCCTCTGGTTCTCCCTACTGCGGGAAATGGTGGTGTAATCGGTGTATCCGTGCCGACGCTGTGAAGGAGTGGAGCCGTTCAAGCTCCAATAGGCCACGGCGTGAATCCAGGGCCACTCGTGCCAGGGACTGTGACACTGCTTCTCGTCGCTCTAAGGGCCGATCCCGACGGTCTAAAGGACGCTCTTCGGAATCCCGCTCTGGTCGCTCTAAGGACCGATCCCGACGGTCTAAAGGACGCTCTTCGGAATCCGGCTCCGGTCGCTCTAAGGGCCGATCCCGACGGTCTAAAGGTCGCTCTAAGGACCGATCCCGACGGTCTAAAGGACGCTCTTCGGAATCCCGCTCTGGTCGCTCGAAGGACCGATCCCGACGGTCTAAAGGACGCTCTTCGGAATCCCGCTCCGGTCGGTCTAAAGCCCGATCCCGACGGTCTAAAGGACGCTCTTCAAGGTCTGGATCCCGTCACTCTGCTTCTCGTTCGAGACGATCTGGAAACAGTCCTCGTGGATCTGAATCTCGAACTGGCAGTTCTGGAAGCAATTCTCGCCGATCTGAATCTCACTCACGTCGTTCCGAAAAAAATACCCGTCGTTCTCAATCATCTCGATCGCATCGTTCCGAAGAAAGATCGCGCCGTTCTGATTCTCCTTCTCGTCGCTCTCATTCTAAATAGTCAAATTACTGCCAAATTCACCCAAAGTCTGGAGTTGATTCATGCCGGTAAGCACAGTAAGGGACAATTCTAGTCAGGTCTTATACTTACTGCTTAAACTTATGATTATGATTAACTTATGATTACTACTGATTACCCTTCGTGAACATAATAAAGGTAAAAGAAAATGGTGAACCTGCTATGTTCACTTTCATTTCGGCTTCCTCATCATCACTTAAAATAGGCTGGGTAAGTGGAAACCGTAGTAAGCATATACTAGTCAACTACATATTTTTTGAACGGTTACTATTTGTAAGAAATGTTACCTTTTCAGAAAAAAAATATGACCGTTTTAGAAAAAACATGTGACTATGGCAGGAAGAATCATAAACGTGCCTTGTGATTTATAAATATTAATTTAAAATAGCCTAACCGAACTAAATGTTGCTTAATCCACAATAATTTCTCAAATATATTAAATGATTTAATGCTTCGAAAACTTGCATACATTTGGTCAGAATTTAGTTAGGAGAAAGTTTAAGTGGAATTTAAGTGCCGGTTCTAGTCCTGCTATGTGGAATTATTCTGAGATGCTGAACCATATACAATAGCTGGATTTACTTTGTTCTATGCAGGACTCTGTAGCCACATATTATTCCATATACATAGGTACCTTCATATGCATCCAAACCTATTTGTTCAGGTATTGTGAAAGACCGGTCCTTGATTGCACTTTCAGCCTTTCCATTTACAAAACAGACCCTAAAAATGGGCCGTCAAAAGGGAAACCGGCGCCCTCAGCCCCTTTGAGGCACTTTTTAAGCCCCGTGTTTTTTAAAAATGGTTTTGGAAAAACACAACGCGCGTCCCTGGAATTCAGTCTGTAATTGGGCTGAAACCAGGTGTGGAGTCAAAGTCATCAGACTGAAGTGACAGGTAGAAGGGAGGGAATGTCAGGCCCAGTCCAGCCTATTTCTGAATTCGGGAATACAGAGCCCGGAATTCCTTCACAGCAGGACGATGCCCAATAAAAGTCTTTTTTTTAGAATTCTCACAAAACCGAACCTATTTAAATGACTTGCGGAAATGTAAAAAAGGACCAGTCCGTATTTCCCCCTCGCCGCACTTTGTCACTGCTCCACATAATTCTTCACCATGTCCAGCAAGCTATATCTTCTGATCCTCTTCACGCTTCTGCACGCCGGAATTGTGCGTTCCGCCCAGCAACAACAACAGCAGCACAGTACTGCTGTTGCGGGCAGCAGCATCGGGAATGATCAGGCCAAGTCCTCAGAGCCCATCGTAGGGCCCGTTCTTGGACTCTACAACACATATACCCGGAACAATGGACCCCTCGCACACGGAAATCGATACGCTTACCAAGGTACGAAGCATTTCCGAGGTTTGATTCGTATAGCAGAGCCCGATTTGGGTTTGCTCGTACAGCAGCCCCGAATTAAGGTCCATTCGGTTGGTTCCCCCGAATTCGGTTTAATTTGTACAGTAGACCCCGATTTCAGTAATACTTGAACAGTAGACCACAATTTCCGTTTAATTTATACAGTAGACCACAATTTTCGTTTAATTTGTACAAAATATCTTGATTTCAGTAATATTTGAACAGTAAACCACAATTTCCGTTTAATTTGTACAGAAACCTCGATTTCAGTAATATTTGAACAGTAAACCACAATTTCCGTTTAATTTGTTCAGTATACCTCGATTTCAGTAATATTTGAACAGTAGACCACAATTTCCGTTTAATTTGTACAGTATACCTCGATTTCAGTAATATTTGAACAGCAGACCTCAATTTCCGTTTAACTTTCACAGTAGACCTCGATTTCAGTAATATTTGAACAGTAGACCACAATTTCCGTTTAATTTGTACAGTAGACGCCGATTTCAGTAATATTTGAGCAGTAGACCACAAATTCCGTTTAGTTTGTACAGTAGACCCCGATTTCAGTAATATTTGAACAGTAGACCACAAATTCCGTTTAGTTTGTACAGTAGACCCCGATTTCAGTAATATTTGAACAGTAGACCCAAATTTCGGTTGAATGTGTACGGTATCCCCGGAATAAGTTTGCTTCGATTAATAGCCCCCGAGCTCCTTTTATTTGTCTAGTAACCCTGGATTAGGTTTGATTTGTTAAATAGACCCTGAATTCCGTTAATATTGTAGAGACCCCCGAATCTGACTTAATTTGTACAGTAGTCCCTGGACGCGGTTTAAATTCTGGATTTGGATTCCTAACTTTTGATCCTTTCTTTTTTCCAGCCTATGCCCCATCGCATGGGTCGGAGGGCGAGGTATATGGGGCCAACCCGAACCCGCAAGTCTTCGGGATCTCCTCCAACGGGGACTTTAGCCTCTCTGCCTACTTCGGCCCAATCTTCTGGGGCGTCCTGTCCGGCCTCGCCGTGGTCGTGCTCATCATTTGGCTCTTGAACGGGGTCGGGGCCTGGAACCTCTTTAGCAACCTCTTTCCGGGCGCAACAAGGGAGAAGGGCGTGGCCGGGAAGAGCGGGAAGTCAATTGACATGGACAAGCTCTCGGCCATGGTCTACACGGCCCTTGACAGCTACGGGAAGTGGAAGGTGGATCCCCATGATAAGTACGTCTAAAGAGGAGTCCCGGCTCAGGAGTCAGAACCCGATCCACTCCTTTTGGAACTCCGGAAGGATTAGGTTCGGGAGGTGCTATGATCCTACAAATTGACATATTCTTTCATGATGGTGCTCTTCATGTATACTAGTACTTTTTTATACGACTCTTGGTACCTAATAAAAATGAACAGCAGTTTGAATAATTTGTAACTTCTTCGTTCGATTGAACTGTATTTTTTCATTATTTTAAAATTCCGGAAATTATTCCATATTTCCAGTATGCCGAGCATACTGATTGGTCAGTTTGAGAAGTCACATTCAATCGATGCAAAAGTTCATATTGAAATCAATAATTATTATTCTTCTTACTGAAGGTAGGCTGTAAACCATAATTTCCAATGCTTCAATTTATTTCACAAGGAGATGCGTACAAATGACGTAAAAATCGAAATAAAAAATGTAAGAAAGAAGTGGAAATTTTATTTTGCTCCTTTATTTTGTAAAATAAACTGCACCATTCGAAAATGGGTAAAATTATCCTTCAGCAACTTGCAAAATAATGGATTATGATATTTTGCATTCCTTGAATTCGACTTCCCAAATCGATCATTCGGTTTCGGTATGTATACAGTCCAATTTCCCAAACAACCTACAACATGCATACTTATACATACATGTGTGTCACGTATGTACTAAATATTGTATGTAGTAATTAGAGGCGGAGGTTCGTACATAAGTAGTCGCTACAAAGTGTGTGGCGGTGGTCACTATGTAGTACTTATAGTCAGTCTTATTGTAATTCCGTTTTCTCACGTATGCCCTAGTACGGTAGGCTAGATGGTATTTATAATTGTAAAGTGCAGATTATTACGAGGATGCATTGTGCATCCTGCCCTTCAGACCAAGTCTGCATTATGATTACGATTTCTAAAACGGCACAAGTCACAATGAGCCTCTTGTATGGAAACACTAGGTAGGACCTAGACTGAGGGATAAAAAAAAGGCCTTAAATTATGCACACTACATAATTCATGATCACATAGCCATAAGTATGCTGTTTCTGCCTGGCTGAGCCCGGCGCGTAACCAATAAATCAGGCACGTAGGTCCTATCTATTAGTATAAAAGCCTCTCCCGCACTTGACTTACTTAGGCTAAAAATTCGTACAATTAATCAAAACGTGGGACTACATACGGCCTCTGATTACTACTCTGTATGGACTAACTGAGGCCATAATTTGCTGCTGCTGGGTGACGAAGTGATGAGCATGAGTCGAAGCTCTGATGTGACGGGCCAACTATTGACATAAAATTGGACGGGGTTGACAGTTATTAGGGAATTAAATGGAGAGCCCCCCCCCGCCTCCTTATTCGGGAACTCCAATTAATCAATGTCAACTCCTTAAGGCTTCAGTGGAGCCTTAATTCTAATTATATGAACGGAGGACCTAATGCTAAATATGTGGACGCTGAATCATGAATAGTGGAGACGGAGGATCTCATTAGGCTAAGGCAGCCCTCCCGGGGCTCCTCTTGTCTTCAAACGAAATTAAAATTGAGACAAGGCAGAAAGTGGCTAGAGTTATGATTCGCTACATGCTACGATATGAAAAATGACGTTACTGGCTATTAGTCGTAGTTCGAATTAAATGAAATCCTAATTCTGATTAAAGAAATTATTTGAATTATATTTAATGATACATCATCATATCGATGCTAGCAAAAAGAGATTAAATCTAAACCAATGAAAAACCGGAAGCTCAGTGGCATAGGTACCTGCAATCTGTAGTATATATTTTTATGCAGCATTATTGCAAAGCCGAATTATATTAATTGCTCTCAAAGCTAAAAATTTAATCAGTTTAGATGAATTATGTTCGATATTATTCTTAGATTAGGTTAGGTTATTTTTGTTAGGTTTGGGCTCAGAAAAGAAACATTATTCTGTGGAGCCGTAGTGTTTTTCCTCAAATCCTTCTTTCCTTTTAATGCAAAATATAAGCACTTCTTAGCTTTAGTCGTGTTTTTCAGCTACGTATGTACCTATAATACATATTAACGGCAACCTACAAGCTTTACCTAAGTTTTCCCTCTGATCTCTAATGAGTAGAAAGCTTGTCATCACAAACTGAGTTTGTGACCACGTATGTATGTAGTATTCTATTATCTGAGTGCATTTTGTGCTAAAGTACTTAATTTTTTCCCTGTCGCCAAGAGCGGAAGTAGAGCCCAAGTTGACAACTCCTTAAGGCACTTAACAATCACATTTGTGCTCCTGATCCTGATCCATTTCCACTCCTAGTCGCAATGGTAAATCATTAGGGGGGAGAAAAAAACAAGAATGGGCTAAGTAGAGCGTCAAATCTGCAAATTAATATTTAGAGTGTTTTTCGATTTTAAAGTAAATTCTAGTCATCCAGTTTTAAAATAAAATTCCACCATCAAACTTTGCTTTAGAGCCACCTACTTAGGCGTTATGAAGAAAGTGTAATAATGAATTTGAATATTGAATACATTGGTTCTGAATACTGTCTAATTTCCAAAACAATCTACAACTACTGTGCCATACAACCTGAGCTCCCGAAGGACCTTGGAGTAGGTCAATAACTCCGGATCTATTTTCCCTATGCACGTAGGGCGTCGTAGGTCCTCCAACCTTGTCAGCCCATTTTTTACCTTCACCTTTCCCCTCTGGGTCCAAGGCTTCGTTATTATTCTTTTTTCCCCATTCCTGGGCCCTGGAAGGCCATCAAGGCCCAACAAAGGGAAATACCTGTACAGGGTTATTTCCCAAGAAGACAAAGGAAGACGCCAGGACAAGGTCCAGAGGCCACAAAAAAGAGTCGGAAGCTCATAGACTGGCTCTGAGGCTGAGGGTAGGCCAGGAAAGTCCATTGGGCTATTTAGGTCGAAGGGAAGAGGGGGAAGTAGTAAATTGGGTCAGGGAGGCCTTGACCTCAAACTGAGCAGAACAGTACCAGGGAATCGAGTGCCAGTAAAAAGCGATGCGGTGGGTTCCATAAGCGTCCGCCAGTAATGTCAATGGGATCTTCCATTTCAGATTTAAATCCATATTCATGCTTTTTGAATCCATAAAAGAACTTGGAACTTGCACCTACTTTCCTTGCACAAGATTTCCCTTCCTACCTCGCCCTAAATCCACCGGACTCCTGCCAATTACGTGCATGCATAGTTAGGCTGGGCCAGGTAGTTAAAATGCTAAGAGCTCCGTTCCCTGTTTAAATGGAGATGAGACATTGATATTAGAGATCAAGCAAGGCCTTCCCAACCAGGTTTCTAGAGGTTTAAACACGGCGGAAGATCCCTTCTGTGTGCTGTCTGTTGTGGTGGTAACTTTCTTACTTCTGAGCCAAAGGATTGATTCTACGTCAATTCTGTTAGAATAGATACTTAATAATATGAATTGTCAATATACAATATTATATATTAATGTTGTAAGTATTTACAATGCTATATTTTTATAGATCAGGATTATATATTACTATAAATTCATATCCGAGTTTGCTCAATATACGATTTACATATAATGCAGATTGCTTAGGTCATTGGGCAGTACTGACCGGCCAGTTTGGAAACTCGAATTCAATGGATACAAAGTTTAGAGTTAAAAGCCATTGCTCTAATTCTGGCTCAAGGTTGGCCAGAACTTCAATGATATTATATTTCCAATTGTGTCATTTATTTTAGAATGGAACCACTTGAAACAAGGAATTTAAATTTATTTATTAGAAGTGAAAAATAAGAGTTGGAGCAAGCATATTCGTTTTTGAATTTTAAGAAATTTTCACAGAACACATTTTCGGCTTCACCGGGCGCCACGACCTCGGCCGAACTTTGTTTCCCCCATACCTATTAGTTTAAACCTCATAAGCTGGGAGCTACATTTAATGGAACTAGCCGTTCAGAATTGGCCGGACTCCACCCAGCCTCTCCCAAGGACCCAGGTAGTTGCATTTTGTATTTTTGGTTTTGGTCTTCAATCCAGGATCTGGGTTCGGGATCTCGGGAACGGTTTTCCTTTCTGGCTCCTCACTTCAGATCGTCTCAAGACGTGAAAGTAAGAGAGGATCCCTACAGATCTCCTTCCCTCTTCTGTACCTTCCTACTCAGAGTTGCATGGAGCCTGCATCATAATCATCATCCTCGTGGACTCCGCATCGTAAGGAGCCTCTGGGACAGTAGCCAGCTTACATCTACAGACATATCATTCATTGATAGGACAATGGTGAAGTGGTGAGTTAGAGCCCGGAATGATCGGCTCCCAACAAGTGACAGTTGGAGGAAGGTCCGGCACTTGAGTCCCGGCAACTTTCCGGAACTTTCAGGAGCCCGGAAGGGGCAAACAGAACAGGTAAGGCACTACTATATTTCTACATGTATACTTCTCGAAGTAGGATTCAGTGTTTGGGCCTGACAATAAAGGCTGGGCGTCAAACCGGTGCGGTGCAGTTGCAGTGCGGACTATAATATACATATATATGGACTATTTTCGTCTTTATTGTAAAAGGAAGGGTGAGGCATTTATGTGACAGGCCTCTGAAGGACCAAACGAGACAACGCATATGATTAGGGTTGACCTTTTTTTAAACGGAGGGGAGGTACATGCTTTCAATACTAATATAATGCAGAACCCAAAGGGAATGTGCCTCTGTTGGAGGATGTGGGACGATCAACGGTCCTCCTATCAATTGTTTCAACCAAACCAACCACACTGTTCAATAATGATCTCATGTACAGGGAAATAACGATTTTAGAAAATACGAACTCCACGTAATTAATTCTTTAGAATTAACATTAGGTCTAGTGGAGTAGCTAGATTGGATTGAGTTAGCTTAGCTTCGGTTGAACAAGAACTTTCAGTAGGTGCTACATATAATTATTACAAGGTAATAGTTTAAAAATATACAGTTTATTTTCCTAGTGAATATTATTGCAGGATATTTATTTCAATAAATTACTACATAATATAGGTACATATATAAGGCTTGGACTCAGTTCCAATCTTATCCATTGTTCATATTACCTACATAAGGAGTAGTAAGTATGTATGTAGTAAGGTTTAGGTATTTATGTTTGAGGATACCGAATGGCGATTAATACAATATGTAAGGTATTAGCCAGTGGCAGTGACTGCAGGAGCTGTCTTGTATTGAGTTCTCTAATGGCCCATCATGGTTAGTTAGTTCTTAGTACCCGAACCATTTTTTACTAGCCCATGGATTTATGAGTAATTAAAACGGCATAGGATTACTAATAAGAGGTGTGAGAGGGATCTGTTACCAAAGTAAGTCAACGAGAGACAATTAGCTTCTTTGTTCTTGTTCAGAAGGAGTTTGTCATTTGGTTTTTGAGGAGAGAGAGTTCCTATTGTTGATGAGGTCTCTGCCTAAGTTATGGCTATGGGACGGGAAATCACCCTCACGATCCGCTCTTACGAACATCCTAATTCTAAATCCAACTTCATGACTCATGACGCAGAGCATCAATAATTAGGTGTCACAGGAGACTTGGCTTATTTTGCTGCAACGCTAATATTACATATACTATCTGAATGTAGTAGAAGGTTTACCTGATAAATAAGATGTTTTATAAAGCTCTAAGACAATAGCTTACCAGTAACGTCACTGGCTACACTAAAACAGCTAAAACTTTAGCTTTGTCGTCAACCGAATTAACTTCTAATGTGGTTTATGACAAATGATAATCAGCATTTATAGGCCGAAAAAAGTATTTCTGTTGGTATCAATAATACTTAATCCTAATGACACAGTTACGATGCAAAAGGCATTCCGTCCTCCCTGTATGTATTTTATAAATGAATCCAGGTATTTTCACACATTGTTTGGAACAATAAGGAGCTTAGTACCAACCAATATTGGAATTTTATTTTATACCGGCTGCACGCCCGTCAATATTCTAATTTGTGGAATAATGAGCTCCTCCAAGGTTCCAGGAATGAGGCGAAGGCGACCAGGTGCAGCAGAGTCGGCCCAAGTACTAATTCCGTAACCTTTCAAAGGACAGACACAGCGGATAAATAGTTTAGATAGTGACCTGCTTTGCTTGAAGCCTTCAATTCATGTCCAGCGGGACCCGTCGTCGTCCTTCTTTGGAAATAAGGTCAGACAGGAATAGAACCCCGGAAAACGGCCTCACAAATGTTATTGTAGAGAGGAGATCCCTCAGAGAAAATCAATTTTAAACAGAGGAGGGTCGTGTCGTGATTCGGGATCAACAAAACTAAGCATTTTGAGTTGTACTACCTTATATTAACGCGTGAGTGTCAAACTGTGCAAAATATTTACAATTCTATATATAGAAGAATTAACTCTGTGACCTTAACAAAGGGACCGTGAACTTCTGAACTGACCTTAAATAAGGCACAGCGTTATTCCTATGTATTATTAATCGTATACTTTTTATAGCACTATGTGACTATGTAGATATGTATATTTATATACATTTAACATTTACGCATCAAAACCTCATACCGTTATTTACAGGCATACCTTTCCGTGAACATTAGTAAACTACAGACTGCATACAATTCCTGCTTACCAAACAATAACCGTAGAATCTATGTAAACCAAATGTATTGAATGTTTCGGATCAATTGTGAACCTGTTAGGTATATAGTCAACAGGTTTCAGTTGTCACTGGATTGTATTTTTCGTGTCTGGAAAAAAAAATTTTCCCGGAAAGCTGTTACTCGGCGGAATAAATTCCGGCCTAAAAGCGGTAACTTAACGCAGCAACTTCCTGGACTTCGCATTCCCTCATAATACGTGTGCGATTATCGACACAAAACTACGAATCACCTATACATACCTACCACGTTTACATTTCACAGTTTGCTCCTACAAAACCCAGCTATTTTTTGACACTGGGGTGTCAGAGTATCGGACTTCGTATTTCGTTCACTAGGCTAAGTAAACTTCAGACTAACCTATAAATACTTACTACTATACTCGAATTCAGGCAATAATTGTTGACATGCGCTTCTTATACTGTTTTGCAGTGAGTCCAGAAGAGCCAAGTCCACCATGGCCTGCTATTCCGTGTTCCTGACCCTCCTATGCTCCTCAGCCTTCCTCCTGGTCGGCGGATCCAGGCTTGAGCCTGACCTTCCGAGTCCCAACTGCCCATACGGCTGTGAGACGGAGTCTGACCCCGTCCAGAGTGACGAGGCCCCCCGACCCGACCTCCCGGCCTATAGCCTGATCCAGTTCCCGGCTGAGCCGGAGCCCGACCCCGAGCCCTTGAGCCCGCCTCCTGCCCTCGTAGCCCTCCTAACGCCGCCGGCCTTCGTCCCCTACCCCGCCCCTGGAGAGAGTAGCCTGTCCGGCCACTTCAGTACGCACTCCTCCCCGCCGGCCAACTCCTTCCGGGCCTACAAGAGTGCCCAGCTCTTTGGGGGGGAGGAGGTCGGAGGCCAGACCGAACTAGCAGGTAATGAGCCGGGCCTCGGAAGGTCCGGCCTACTACCAACACCTACAGTCCTTCAACTAGGTCATATTTTTGAACCCTTCAAAGGTCCGAGACGGCGGAGGCGACGTTCCCCTCTAGTTAAGGCTCCCCGGCCTAAAGTGACCTATGTTTACCCTACTTTGGGGGCGAAGGGCGTAGGTGAACAGAAGTACGCTGGACTCGGCCCTCAAACAACGAATGCTGTGGTAGCTGACGTCAGGCCAGTCCAAGAGGGTAACAATACTTGGCAGGAGTACTTCGGATTCGAACTTCCAGCAAAGGAGGCTGCACAGAAGCATCTTTACCCCGCCTTTCAAGCCACCAATGCTGTGGTACAGGACATCGAGCCGGTCCCACAAGGAAGGAATGAGGATCAGAAGAAAGTTGGATTCGTCCCTCTAGCAAATATTGGGCAAAAGAAGGACTTTGGGTTCGTCCCTCCAGCAAACAATGGGCAAAAGAAGGACTTTGGGTTCGTCCCTCCAGCAAACAATGGGCAAAAGAAGTTAGGGTTCGTCCCTCCAACATACAATGTGCAAAAGAAGGACTTCGGGTTCGTTCCTCCAGCAAAGAATGGTGACCAGAAGTACTTCGGCTTCGTCCCTCCAGCAAGGAGTTCTGAGCCGAAGCACTTCGGCTTCGTCCATCCAGGAAGAAATGGGGAGCAGAAATACTCTGATCCCGACCCTACAGCAAGTAATGCAGAACAAAAGTACTCTAACTTCGCCCTTACAGTAAACGATACCCAGCAGAAGTATTTCGTACCATACTCTCCAGCAGCCGCTGCTGGACTGAAGTACTTCCGCTTCGTGCCTCCAGGAAAGGATTCTGAGAAGAAACATATTGGCCCAACCCCTCCGACAAGCAATGATGATGAAAAGTACTTTCAACCATCCCTAAGAACCAGTGCTGCTGGGCAGGAGCACGTCGCAACCGCTCCTCCAGGAAGTCATGGTGAGGAAAAGTACTTCGGCTTCGTCCGTCCTGCGAGCAATTTTGGGCAGGAGAACTTCAAGCCCGCACCAGTGCACAAATACAGTCCTGATACGCTCAAATGGGACTCAATACCACAGTATACAGAGCACAACCCGCCAACCACGAATGTCCTTGAAAGCCGCCCGCGAAGAAATTCTACTGAGCCCCTAAAGAATTCCTTCAACGTTGGGGCTCAGAACGAGGTGGAAGGGTCAAATTATTCTCCTAGCCCCTCCTTAGTTTCGGGGGGACAGAGTGAGCATGTGGTCTTGGTTTCAGGACACGCCGTACAAGCTCCCTCCTTTCCCATAATGATGCCCCGCTCTGAGGATCCTGCCTTGGCTTCCCTACAAGATCGCTACGGCTCCGTCCACTATGACAAGCGGGCAGTCCAGGCCGGGCTCCAGAAGGCAATGACGACGGCCTGGGCCGAGTACGGTCCCCACAAGAGGCCGCCGAACGGCTATAGCCCATCCCCTGCCCCGGGCCGTGGTATCAACACACGCCAGTCTCCCGGACCCCCGAACCCCAACTTCCAGCCCCTCACCTCTGAGTGGGACAAGTACATGACGGCCACGCCGAACCGGAACGAGGTCCTGGAGCCCGGCCTCTTCAACCGCTTCCTCTCCGCCTACATTGACTTCGAGGTCAATAATCACGAGATGGCCGACCTACTCCGGAAACTGGCCTTTGGGACCCTGGTCGGCCTCATACTGGTTGGCTGGATCCTCCTGGGGGTCGGGATCGGGTTCCTGCCCTACAAAGTCCTCCTGAGCGGAAGGGACGCCGAGGGGAAGGACTACGAGGGGTCCATTGATGACGTAGTCAATCCATCTTCACGTCGGAACAACATTGTGAGGGAAGTGGCGGAGAGCGTCTATCTGGCCCTGGACGGGGACTGGCTCAAGCGGCTCGAACAAACAGTGTCCAAGAACTCGAGTGCCAAGTGGCTCAAGACACACGTACAGTGCTGCATCCTGCCGGATGCCAGTACGAACGGGATGGCAGAGTGTCAAGTCCTGAGGAAGGCTCGGAAGGCCCCGGCGTCCGCCTTCAAGTGCCTCTCTGACCTCATCTATAATTTTCAGTTTGGGCCGGCCGATGACGCCCTACCGCACTAGCTTCAAATTGAACCCTACTCTCTGTACAAAAATAGATAGTATTACAAGAGCATTTGTGGAATATTTTAGAACTTTTAGATAGGAACATTACTACGCATAACGTCTAGTCAAGTTTTATACAATTTTAACGGTTCCCATTTACCAATACACAACTTTTGTCTCTACTTTTTAATCCTTCGTTACATTAAGTTACTCTGTGCACTAGACTGGTACTCATCAATGTATAGCTAATCAATCAGCTACCTATGTTAAACTAAAGTGAATAAGTAAACGTCAACTCAGACCTAACTTCAAAGCATAATTTTGTGTAACATGCAAATACAATAATTTATGGGACTTACTGTTGTTTAATATTGACCGTTTGATCAATTGAACCAATTCCACGAACCTAATCAATACTGATACTGTGAATAAGACTGAAAATATTTATTTTGTAATGTCCTCGAGCTTGGAAGCGTATAAATGTAGGATTAATTTATGCTCGTGTAGATGTTTAGGAATCTAGTTACTATAGTTAAGAAACTCAGCATTCATGTAAAGAGTGCCACTTAATGAGCAGGAAATAAATTCTTCGATTTAAACATTTGTCTAAAAAGACTACGGCTGGTACATAATTGAAATATGATTGGTATTTATTTCTACAGTCGTATTGGTATGTGCTATAAACTAGTTCCGTTTGGGTACAACTCACTAAATTACTATGCAACATATTCATAATACTTCTTATAAATCATACTCACAGATGATTGATTGATAAATTAATAAAATTTAATTCCTCTAAACTAAACTAATACTAAAGAAAGGGAAGTGCTGGTAATTCTCGTAGGAAGCAGGTATTCAAATTAGTGCCTACAAATGCACTCAATTACAGCATTACTGTCCTCCAGTGGACTTTCTGCTCTTTTTAAGCGGTCCTGGCGCCTAGAACTGTTGCATGGCGACCAAACAGTAATTTATTGAAAATTGAAATATTTTGGAAAGATAGGTGATAATGCATGCAATTGTATGAAAATATTCTTTAAAATATTCGGCCTGCTGCTGAAGTGAGCGGCCGAAGTCAGACACGTGAGGGAGAAGGGGTAACACTGCTTTGGTTTTACTGGCATAGGCGGCTCAGTTAACGGACATGAATAAGTCCTGGTTCCTGACCTATTGCCTGATTAACGGATATGGACATGGACAGGTCTGGTCTGTCTTTGGCAGGAGAATTCTACGGACACTGACCTCTCACTTATAGCCGGAAACAGCCGGGTGTAAAACCGGACCAACTGACAACATAGGCAGGTGATTAAGAAGCGTAAGCTTAGGCGACGAATTCTACTCCACTCAATCGTTCGGCTCCAATTGATGGGAAAGGTTCAGAATTCGCCATACTTATGACAATACTTTTTTTTAAATCATCAAACAGATGTTGTCAGTTGGAGGTCAGTGGATCTTTAAAATGTTGCTTTTAACAACCAGTAGCCTATTAGTGCTAGGCTAACCACTTCCTCATACTTGAACAGGCATCCCTCACGTAATTAATTAGTACGCAGTTGATAATCCCCGTTCTGTGTAATGTAGCGAACCCAAGGGAGGGCCTGGTAACCGCTTTTCTCAATGATCTTCAAGTATCGCACCTAAATAAAATACATTATTTTAGGCATACGCAGATAGATTGGGCGGCGTCTTAGCAGTGCTGTATGAAATCAAACTTTCGCAATCAAATCAAATCACAGTGTGCTTTCTCTGATTTCATGTTTACGGCTGGGATTTTTTAAAGTTGCTCGTCACATTATTTCCCATATAGAATCACATGAAATCACAGGCTACAGCCCTGGGACAGAGTAATCAAAAGTTGAAGCCCTTACTTGAATGCCTGACGTAGTAAAGTATGGGATCTCGAACTTGACTTGGATCGGCGGGCGCCCTTCCGAGTCCTCCCCTTCTACGGATGGCAGACCGAAGTGGGCCCTCATCAAGTACTCCTTCCCGCCTGGGAAGGACTTGATCGTCCAAATAATAGCACTCTGCTCCGGTGCATACTTGACAGATCCGATCCCGGTCTTAAACTTGGGAGAGTCCGCGTCTCCTGGAACGGGAATCACAATCTCAACGTTGTTTGCTGTGGACCTCCTTTTGAACTGGGACTTGGCTTTCACCATGTACTCGACCCGACTGTGGGCGTGCCTCTCAATCACTGACTCAATCCATATCAGGGGCTTGACCTGAGACCACAAAAATTATTAGAGATTCCCAAACAACAGCTGCGGAAGGTAATACTCACATGTGTGTTAAGCCTGTATGACATCAGTTCAAACTCGCCATCGGGCGGAATAAAGGATATTGTCCGGTCAACTTCAAACCTAAAAAGCGTGGTAATAGTAGTTGGTTCTATTCATCCATATAATACTGTACTGTAGAATATTCGGACACTTCGCACGAATATTGAAGGTACAAATCAATTGTATTACAATTTGCTCACCTCGAGAGTCGGACGCACTGATGAAACTTGACATCTTCGAGCTCAACAGACTTGGACTTCCCGCGCCCAGTACTTTCAAAGAG
This sequence comes from Hypogastrura burkilli, assembly GCA_034696285.1. Taxonomy (NCBI): domain Eukaryota; kingdom Metazoa; phylum Arthropoda; class Collembola; order Poduromorpha; family Hypogastruridae; genus Hypogastrura; species Hypogastrura burkilli. Next base: position 45,127 of record JAQFZY010000046.1, on the reverse strand, counting down.
AACTTTATCATTAAGGCCAAGCCTTAGCTCAGGCATTCCGGACAAGTAGACCCTCATTTTGATAGCACCAACAATTTCACTCCGTAGAATATGACCATTAGCATTAGCCTATGAAGTAGTACATAAATTATATTAGGGACCGTCTAAGTTAATTTCGTGCGCAAGTTTGTTGGCAGGTGATAACTTACTAATAGATTAACGGACTCAATGACATCTAAGAAGACTTCATTTTTCCTATACTTGATCCCTTCGGAGCGCCAAGACACCGCATTAGTGACAGCCATTGGAGGTCGAGGTGCTATCTCAAGCTTATGCCCTTCTTGAGTGATGTATCTGCAAATCCGAAAGAACACAACTCGTTGAAGGAACACTAACGCTCCGATTGGTAGGCTCAAACTTACTCTTGAAGGATTTTGCTGTCCGTAGTTTGGGGATACCCAAAGTCCAGCAGCTCATCCAATAGCTCATAAATGATCACAAAATTATCTCGAATGCTCTCCTCCTCTAGTTCTTTAAAATACTCCATCATGACCTAGAAGCCAAGTTCACTGTAAAAACGAGTACATAGGTAACGTATTTAAGGAAATTGATCGACTCTCAATACCTGTACTAATTTGTGGAGAAAGGCAAATACAAGGGCTATGTTGCAATTCATTTTACTAATGGAGACAATGTAGAGGTTATTGTGCTTGATGTAGCCAAAGGTCCCTTCAGCTGTCTGAAGGATCGGCGTCACATTCCCCTCCTCTTCCTTGTCCATTAGTAAGGGCATGAATTTGTCTATTACGGCCATATCAATATCTCCTCGGTAGTTCCGAGAAATCAGGACCTGCATTTGGCAAAGGAACGGTCAATACTAAATATTAGCAGTCGTGAAAGTGAAGTTTGGGCACAATAATAATATCTGGCAACACGCAACAATGTATTGCCAGTTTGAAGAATATTTTTACCCCTGGAAATATCTGGTAGCTATATATTAGAATTTTCAATATCGAGGAATAACATGCAATTTCAACAAAAAACGGAAAACACAATTGTAAAAATGTTGAATTTCCGAAAACACATTTTTGCGTGTTGCCAGACATTCTTGTGGCCGAAACTTCCCTTAATCTAGCAGTAATACCTATGTATGTAGTAGTAAAGTAATAGAACAAGTAATACTTGAAAGAAATGTAATTTACCTTTCCCTTCACATCGAGGATGAATATTGCAGAGGACGACATCAGGCCGGCAGAGTGTCCTGGACTCTGTCCTTACACAAAGAACCCTGGCACCGAACTAGCGGGCAGCAGAACGACAACCGACCTACTTGAGTAAGCAGTAACACGAATTAGTGCATTTCAGTGTTCAACGATAATTCACACACTATGATCAACATCTAGCACGCTTGAACTCTGTAAATGGCTTCCTCACTAGTTCTTCAGAAATCAAAAACTGTAAATACTGGATCGTGGAAACGTGTCTACAATTACGGGAGCTGTGCTTAACGCTCAGCCATGTCAAGGGCTAACAACTAGCCAAATAAATAAAGATAAATAAATAACGAATAAATCAAGTGAACTCATATGATGAACTAAATGAAATAGCAGGAACAGGTAGGTAGGAACTAGGAACCTACTTAAAATGTGATAACTGATGACATCGAAATTCTACAAACCAAGAAGTACCTACAAAGTAAAAGTATGCACTCATACTCGCATGTTACACCCCAACCCCGAAAATGGCCAGTGGGCGTTGAAACCAGCCACAAGCCGAAATTACGACTTTTCAAAAGACCGTATTAACCTAACATAACGTAACTTATCCCAACTTAACCTAGGCGATTCTAACCTTACATAACCCATCAGATTTAGGATCGGTTAGGCTACCTCGAATTTTTCCGGTAATGGTCGGTTACGAAAAAAGAGCCCACACCTATTTGTGGCTATTTTGTATTTCTGGGTTGAGTTGTAACATATACCACCCACCCAATGCCCAAGTCACACTCCCATTAAATACAAAAAAAAAATAAAATGATTTAAAAGCGAAGTCCCAATTTGATTTTAGGAAAAATGAGTACATAGTAGGTAGTTAGTTACCGTTAGCAATACAAATCCTGCCATATTAGCTACCTACTGTCAGTGACTCGATAGCATAATTTGTAATTTAATATTAATTAATTCGAGTATGTGCTTGTATTCTGTCATCGTCAATCGTCTTCTGCTTCTGTATTTTCTGACAGCTGGATCTGGTCAGCAACTATCTATACTCAATACTTCTCGCAGACGGAGCTACCTATGTTCATGTTTCATTTCATATCAAGCCTAGCGTCTAGCCCGACATGCAACTCGGAACTTGGTACCCACAACTCACAAGACATGCACAAGCTGCTTCCTGACACACTGACCTTAACGCTGGCGGTTCAGCGCAAGTGATTACTACTATATCCTATGTACTATGGTCACGTGCCTTAACATGTATCCACAAAGCCGTATTAAAACATAACCATTAACGCAATTTAATTAAAATGTAAACATACGGATTTAATTTAATCTATAAATCAATGTACTCACCGATGATCCCGAAAGTAAATTGTCTGTGTGGCAAGGAGTATTTAATTCAAAATCTAGTCCTACAGCCCTTCGCACCCAACACTCCGTATTCGGCTAATACGCATAGCCGAGGAACCGTCCATATGAGTAGTGGCTTCTTCAGGTTAACGAGTGAGAGAACTACAATGGAACACCTCAATCAATTTTTTTTTTATGCTGAGGAGTAAACGGCTGAAACGGGAGGATGACAGAACAGAAGCGGCTATGGGATTCTTACAGGCAAAGTAAGTGAATGAATTAAACCTGCCCACCTACTACTCTCTCTCTCTTCTGTCTCTACGAGTTACACGTGGCGTTCCCTTACGCCAGATTCAACACTTTTCACTACCGGCCGGCCTGAACCTGAGAACCTGAATTCCTCAAGCTTGAGCTTTCTTATTTTCGGTAGTCGTCTAAATGAATGACCCCAAGCTCAGTGATTGATGATGATTAATGCTGTGCATTGTTTGAGAAGTTGAACCGACTGTGTATACTACTGAGCCAAGGTAAGCTTGAGAAATCGAATTCAATCAAATCACTCAGTTACATTTTACAGTAGTGAAAGTAATTTTTTTTTAAAAAGAGCAAGGTTGGCTCGAATCAGAATTTTATAATCTTTCCCAATGGTGAAAATTGTTCCTTGTGTGATGCTTACAAATTACTTTAAAATCGAAAATATGCTTATTCCAGCTCTTTTTAATCGCATATTTTTATTTCAATAGGTGAGTAATTGAACGCAGTACAATTGAAGATTAACAAGTAATTTGAACGCGTCGCATTGTAACAGAAATTACACCATTTGGAAAAAAAACATGCAATCCTAACTTAGAGCCAATATTTGGATAGAATAGGAATAATGAATTTTGCAATGATTACATTAGATTTCCCAAACAGTCGTATGTCGTATGCATACTGCCCAATTTTCCAAACAAGCTTCAGCATATATAGGTATATTGTTAGAATAAGCGTCTGAACTTTTAACAAATGGATTAGGTACTTCCGATTCAAATTGATTCCAATATATTATTCGTACATAAAATCATTCAATAAATCCTCACGAGCCAGTGAGTTGTGCGTAGTCTGTATTATTATGTAACTATTCATACAGTTACAAGTCTTAAAGAATAATAGAGGTTACTTGGAAATTACTAATATCATAATAGTATACGACATATGTTAGAGTCGATGCCGTGGCTGTGATTAGTAGTATTAGTAGGTAATACGTAAGGACGAACCCATAACAATAAACTAAGTAAAGTAATTATGGCCGCATAAAGACGTAGTGTTGACGCTTATTGTCGATGTTCCAATTTTTAGAGACATTACTGAATTGTTCAAATTGTTATTGATCCCCTGATTAACACGAAGGGATCTATGCCGAACTTTTAATTCCTATTAGCGGTAACTAAGCTAAAGATCTAAAAATTTTAATTAACCTAAAAGCTACCTGTGATCTATAAATTCTGTACACTGTACATGAAGTAAAACGCCCGAAAGAAAGAGGCAGAATTAGGTGGGAAAATCAATACAAAGAATAAGTAGACGATTTACACAAATACCAGAAGCAAGAAGGAAACATTAATCTAATCACAAGCTATATATGTAGGAATTAAGTAAGGCGTAAAATTGCACGGTTAGTTCGACAATGCTCCCATCCTACTTTAAACCTCTCCGCCCTACAGTAATTTGTGAGCTTGGTTCCAATATACTTCATTTCCCTTCCATTATATCCTTACAATCATTTGTTCAAAACGTTTTGATATCAAGGTCTTTACATAATGTTACTACGTGGGCAAGGATTATCTGTTCTTCTTGCTTCCTTTTTGTTTCTTGTTTGTTTGTTTTGCTTGACGAATCATACCGGGGATGTCGGAATAGAGGAACGTCCCAGCAAATACGCAGATGGTACCAATCCAATGAGCCAGCGTGAAAGGGTTGTTGAAATAAAAGATTGAGAAGATTAGACTCAAAAATTTCCTGAGCGTAACCACAAGGGTAACTGTCAGGGATTGGCACTCTGTTGTTAAGACGAATACAGAGTTAATACAGATGCACCTGAAATAAATAATACACATAAGCATTTGGCTTTGCATTTAAGCTATATGTTTAATGAAAAACCAGCCGACCTATTCCAAATGAATCATAAATGATAAGCAACTTACTGTGTCAATACGTTTCCCAGAATATACAACCATATAGACGGTACAGAAAATCCAAGAAAATCAATCGGAGGTGAGTTATTGGCAATCACTATGTGAGCGGCCAGGTCGGTCATCAGCAGTCCAAATCCAGGTAGCGGGAGAAAGTGCTGCAAAAGAAAGTAGGATAAGTACGTGGTATGTAAAATCAAAATCGGCTAGGTACAGTATTTGTTGATTCTAAAAACAGGAATAGTAAATTAAAGCAATGCAGTAGTGAAAATGTTCAACAGCAGGACTAGACCTTACCGTAAAGAACAGAGCTTCACGCGGATGCTTGCCATATTTGGAATACAGTACTTCCTGATACAGACCCATTCGTGCAGACATGAAGAGAGCAAACGTCAGAATGGAAATTCCTAAAGAAACAAAAAATTGTACATCGGACTAATACCTTCAAAATTAATAGGATGATGAAGTTTTAGGTATGACTTACCGCAAACCCACCAGAAATAGTCTGAGAATTCGCCATCGATAGGGATTGCGCTTGTCTCCTGTAATAATTAGTGACAAACTGTATAAATTATATATAGGTACTACGTGACTCTGTTCAAAATCAGTACAAACTGGGATTCGTAGGCTTACACTCATATCCTTTCCAGAAGCAATGGTACAGACAGCAATGCCAACTGAGATCATGATCACAGAGATATACTTCATTGGAGTATACCGCTTCCCCATGAGAATCATTCCCAAAGCCATATTTGCCATGAGTGATCCCTGTATAAACAAAAACCATAGCTCAAGCGCTTATGCACAATTTTTATGGTCTTTCGATTTGAGAAACTTATTGCACTCCATGAAAAGGGTGCTGTATGGATCGACATACTTTTTAGGTCAAAATGTTCCTGTGTAAGGTATAATAATAATATTGAGTTAATCACTAGTTCTAGTTTGGACTCATTAACACATTAGGATATGCCAAAAGGTATAAATTATGCCAAACCTACCGCTCTGAAGATGAGATGAAGGGTCATTGATATATTGAAGTTGAAGGCCATATTGTTCGTTGTGCTTACGACAAAGAAGAAAATCACAAGAGTGATGTATTCCCTATCAAGGTAAACAAATACTATTTAATTAGTTAATATTCTTCTCCAAATTGTACGATGTACGATAGTATATAGTACATCAATCCTTTAGTTGTTAGTTAAAAATATGCATGATGGATGATGGCGAAAATATACGCGTTTCCTTTAGACTTACTTCATCGGAACATTCAATTTCCTGGTCCCACATCGTATAGTTGTGAAGAAACCCTCAAATGAGATCACAAGAAACTGAGCGAACGTAATTAGATTTCCGCTTCCAGGGTCCTGACTAGAAGTAAATAAACAGTACAAGGTATAAATATATTGACATCAGATGATAGGTACACGTGCCGGTCGACATCGTTATGCGCACTATCATACTAGGGATTCGCAATCATGGGCTTAGCCAAAGAAAACATTATGGCTAAATCTCACAAAAGCCGCCTCCAGCGGCTTTTACTTTTCCTGCCCCCCCCCCCCCCCCCCCTCACAGAAATGTTACACTGTCCACGCCCACGTTCGCCCACATTTGAATAATTCATAGAATGTACAGCATAGCAGGGTTATACATTCAAAGGAATAACTCATTAATCGGGTGAACTAACATAGTAATCACTTACACGACCAGGAGCTCCAGAAAGACGACATTGGCACAGCAGCCAATGAATACGAAGAGGATTGCCAGGAGTGCTTTGACATTCATTGCAGCTTACGATTGGCGATCCGCTGAAGAGGATGAAACGGTGCACGGATTTTTTGGTTTTAATTTCCGGATCCTGATGCCAGATGATGGATGACCTCAGGCTCGAACCCTCCACTACCTAAAATTAAAAACGTCAAGGTACTTGAGGCCATGAGGCACACCAATAAAGCTCAATCCAAATCCAGACAAGCCGTATTATAAATTATAATACGTACAAAGGTGATGTTGAAATATGTTGTAAAAGCTGAAAATACATTATGAGAGAATAATTAAGTAATGGTATGTATGTATATGTGCTGTGAGCTGGGAAGAATTATGAATTATTTTACGGTACATGGACGTGTGGAATAAATTGAACATTGAACCGTTACCGTTCCGTTTCGAGGTGAGACAAACAGCTCTGCTGGGAAGTCACAAGGCTATGTACGAGTTCCAAGATTAGATATCATTCTTGTTGTATAAATAAATCAACACACATAGTGCAATTTTAATTAATTGGGCACAAAAAAGTAGTCAAGGAAAATACATCAGCAGAACCCTTCCAGTAGAGATGGCCAATAACAGGTACCGTATTTGAAATGAAGGAGAATCCCGCTGTTTAGAGACTTTTACTCATTTGACATCTTTAGCACAATAAGGATTTAAACATTAAAATTTTTAAGAATAAATTATTAACTTTAAATTCACTCAGTCCAAATTCAGTACTAATACAAAATCAATTATATTGTTTTTCTACGCTTCAATGTAATCTACTGTCCAGGAAAATAAGTTTTTGTTGTATTTATAGATTTGATTTTCGTGTATGGGTTTATCCAGCTCAATCAATGCAAAATCTACATCATTGAAATTTTGTTAACTCGGGCAAAAGGTTGGCTCAAAACAAAGGGAGATTTATGTGCTCTTTGAAATAGTGTAGATTACTATTCAGTGTTTTCTGTATAAATTAATAAATATCGAAATTATAATATGTGAGGAATCAGAGTGGAAACCAACCATACTCATTCTGATTCTTACGCCATTTCCACGCATCACATTGGAAACAGTATAAAATTCTGATTTAGAGCCAAATAACCTTTATAGCACGAATTGAACTACTGGATTTCCATATGAACAGAAATTAATTGAATTCTAGTTTCCAATAACTAACCAGTCACTTTGCATACTGTCCAATTCCTCAAGCAATGTACAGCATGACTATTCAATATTCATTATTGACTCTAATCTACTCCTTAATGACGGTTAATTAGTATAATTAATTAAGTCTATACGGAATCTACTACATAGGTCTTGAATCATTGCCTTTTAGCATTTGAATTAAGTGCACGAGCTTTGACTTCAGCGGTCTTGGATTCACGACGAGATGCTGCCTTTGAGCCTTTCGAAGGCTCAGCCTTTTTGGCCTTGCTTGATTCCAGGCTCTTTTTCATTGTCTGGCTACTGAGGCGTGAGGTAGCGTATGAAGCTTCGGAAACGGTGTCCTCCGTGCTCCGCTTCCCCCTGCTTCCGGGAATCCTAGGCTTCCTCCTAATTTTTTCCCTTCGGCGCTGTCTCCGTAGCTTTCTAGCCCGGTATCGGCGCCAGGCAGACTGTGAAGCGAAGTAGATGTATTAGCATTAGCTGGAATGGGTGTAAGTCTACTTAATAGGCAGTTTCAAAGTGTTGAAATCATTGGATCGTATTGGTAATAGCCTATAGCCTATTGTTCTTGCCTGTATAACCCGTGCAGCCCTGTTCCGCTTGAAACTGTCTGCCATCTCAATGTTCCGGAGGAGCTCTTTGAGCTTCTTAGTAATCCGCATCTCTTCGAAGCGCTCATCAGTATCATCAAGGTCCTTTTGGAGCTGGCTCAGCAGGCCCGCGTTCCTAGTGCATTTCTCCTCTACATCGTCCAACATTTCCTGTCCAATGGTCATGCACCAGTCGTATTTTCCTATCAACTTATGTAGTTTGTCCTCGAGCTGCTCCCTGTCATTCATCAATAAGGAAACCGTACGAATTCTTCAAGCAAATACCAATTTTCGCATACTAGGTATAAAGTGAAATTCCCCAATGAACCTTTGCATTTTCCAACTCCGCTCTGTCGCTAGCGAGCTCAGCTTGTTTTGATGCTTTCCAGCTTCCATCTTCTGAGCTCGCAAGGCCAGGCTGTCCATCGTTACGGAATTTATCTTTTCGTGTTCAAGGAGGGAAGTAATGGATTCCCGCCTGCAATTACATTATTTTGGGTAGGTATGGTAAAGGTCAACGTAAACGCAAACGTATTCAAAAGCTTACGCGATGTCCTTAGCTTGCTCATATGCTGTTTCTTCCTGTCGCTTAATCTTCTCATTTACCTATCGTTTAGTATACGGTTCATTTCATAACATGAATCAGATTAAGAATTAGATTCCAACGATTAATGAAAAGTACATACCAAGTCCAGGGATGCAATTAGCCTTTGAAGCTGAGGATTCCAGTCATCATGCAGATTTTCGAGTGTTTCCTAAGAATTCACAGAATGAAAGCAGTGCAAAATGAAGTTCGACTATATGGGGCACCCAATTTGAAGCTACGCCTACTACCTCCAACGGCCAAAGTTCCTTGAACAGGAACTTTTCCCGTGCCCAAAACGTTCGTAATCTTGTCATACGACGATCCTCATCTGCAGCAGTGGTTAGGAGCTTCTCACGAGCCAGCCTTTGGAGCCCGCTCATGTACTTGTAGAAGGATACAAGGCCCTTTGAAACTCCTGGCCGTCGGTCATGCATAATGGCAGGGAGGAATCCCTTGGAGTCAAGTCCAAACTCTGATCGTACCCAGCTCAGAGTTTCTGTGTTCTGTACCAAGGATCGGAGAGCTATTGCGTACGAGGCTTGAACCTGCTGGAGCAAGTAATCATTCAATGGAATACCAAAGGCTACGGCTTCAATCCTTGCCAGGCGTAGTCTGTCCTCTCCTTGCTCACGAAGTGGGCCGCCGACAGATACCTAGGTAGACAAAGCAATTAAACTTGTAAATTACTGCGGTGACAGTTGAGTTATAGTAATTGCACGGATTTATATAAATATGCGTATTACAATTTCAGCTTGCGCATCATCCATCTCCCCCATACCAAGGCCATTTGTGGAGCCAAGATCAGAGTATCCTTTATCTGTAGAACTGCTGGAGAGGCTGGTTACCGTTGAAACCTGGCCAAAGGCATGTATACGTGTCGATATCAACAGTATGACTTATGACCTCTGAAATATCAATGCCGAACCTGATTCGATGATTCCGTTGTAATTGAAGCCTCCTCCGAAGAGGACTCGGCCGGCGGCCTGGAGAGCTCCACCAGGCTTTGAGATGCTTCTTCCATTGAAATGTCCATGACCTCACTCTGAAGGAGGGACGGGGACGTGGAGGAAGTGATCGTGACGGATAGCTCATCATCCCGCTTGAGGACGTCCTGGATTTGACTCACCAAGTCCCGCTTGTCTCTTTCCGAAGAAGAGCTTCCGGGAACCTCCTGGATCACCTGCCCAACGTAGAGGTTCTCCCTCGATTCCTCTCCAGGAACGCTGCTCCCTTCCTCAATTAATGTGCCCAAGTAATCGTCAGAGTCAGAAGATACGGTCGACTGGATTTGGGTCCAAACACGTACTTGAATGTTTGCGCCGTTGGAGCTGGAGCTTCCTAACGATTCTTCCTCCGGGATGCGGATCTTTACGTTCATGTGTGATATTGATATAGGAAGCGGAAGAAGACGTCCTGACTAAAATATACGACAGGAAGATGTGTATCAGCATTGGAGGTGAAGGAAATAGTTGGCCAACTTTAAGAAAGCTTGTTTTTCCAGTATTATTGGGACCACTACTTATAGATTCCGGTCTACCGATAACGACAAGGAAATACGTCCAATTCAATGTAAGTATACCAAACGTTTTAGCATGCTTCTAGGACAGTGTTGACTGATAGGAACGACTCCCTGTCATAATGGCGAAGTACAAAACGTCGAACACGAATACGTTGTAACCGCTCGACAATTGATTTTTTTCAAATTCTGAGCGGGAGTCGATAGGAAACAGGGAGCTTCCGTACAAACAGCATAGGAGTGAGAATGAATCAGGGCTCCCATGGAGACGGCAGTACCGACTACTGTAACATTCGTTACTACACTTGTTAGTAACGTTAGTCAACAAACGCTGCCTTCCCTCTGATTTCAAATGTGAAGTGACTCTCGACGAATAAACATATCGGATTGGCTCCTGCTTTTGAGTGTCTTCGAAAATACCATAGGAAACTTCGTTTTCTGATTGCTAAAGGATGAGACGGGCTCCGAACACGACGTTTATAAATCATGCGGACGGGCCACCACGGGGACAAGTGAATGGCCCCCGGGTTCTGAACCGCTACGTCACGCTGCCCATGGACTTCCGTGTGGTATCGGCCCGCTGGAGGACTCAGTTTAATGCCCCGGTCTACAATTCCCCATATTATGCACTAAGGTTGAGAGCTAAGGTAAGTCCGTCTACCGATGGACCTGCTCAGGCTGAGAGCCTTCTTAGCTTATAATTTATTTAGGAACTGGAGTACATGAGTCCCACTTAAAATATACCATTACAAAATCGTTCTCCTTTCGTACGCTTTTCCTTGGTTCTTAAATTGAACCTTGTTGTCAATCCCTTCCATTTTTAGATTCCCAAGAAGCCGAGTCCTGAGCAATACTCTGCCTTTTTGGGAGCAATGGCCGACTTTTGTAGGCGGATTAAGTGGTTCAATCGGATTGACCTGGACATGAGCGCAAAGATGGAGGCAATGCGGCTTAAATTTGACTTCAGTCTACTGCCCAACGATTGGAATGATCGACTTTCTAAACTGCTTCTCACTCCCGTATGACGGAATACATGTCAAATTTCAGGAAAATAGACTGGAAAGGCGCTGTACCTATAACCCTTGATGATTTAGGCTACGGAGGGGCAAGGGCCTTCCATCGCCGGACCCTCGGGATCCACTTCAGACCAGTCGAGCTCACGACCTGCCTTTGGGCGGAAGACGTTCCCATCATCTTGTTTGCCGAAGCATTTGCGAGGAAAGGAGCTTCCTACCGCAACACGAAAGTCGGAGCGAAAATGTTCGGTTCTCAAGGCCAAGACACTCAAGCGGACATTGAAAATTAAACGAACGTACCGAACAAGGGCCAAGGCACGGAAGATGTTCGTCAACGCTGGTCTCGGAATGCGGAGGGACTCTTTTGAGACAAAGCGCAAGCCAAAGGCAAGTACAGCGATAAGAACAAATCAGATACGATAAGGAGGCCTCGGATTGGAAAAATAGGTTTCCCAGATTTTACAATTATTTTCACCAACAGTAGGTCATACTCATCAGCCAACATGCTAACTCCTCTCTCGTATTTTACAGGGCAAGACTACAAAGAAATGAACTCATTCGACAATCAATTCCAATATGAAGGATGAGGAGACTAGTATAACGTACGTTAAGATGTAACAAAGCAAGATGAAAGGATTCGACTAAGGGGTGGTGATGATAAGCTATCATTATTAGGAAATAGCTCGTGCCGTGAGTGCGTGCCAATATTAATTATTCCAGTGCTATAAAGGGAACAACATATAAGTAGAGAAATAAAAGTAGAAAATAAAACATAAAAAAACATTGCATCAGTATTTCTTACGTAAAGCCAACAAGCCCGCCCTAACGCGGAATCAGCAACTAATTTTCTACACATTTCTAGAGTACTTGAGCCTAAAGATATTGAATGGTGGTATGATGGCACAGGTAACAGGTACTCTAGAAATGTGTAGAAAATTAGTTGCTGATTCCGCGTTAGGGCGGGCTTGTTGGCTAGTCAAAATAGAAGTATTTAAATACAATGTACAATACCGTGCGCATACAGTTTAATCAGGGTTGGGATGATTTAAATCAATCATTTAAATCCGATGTTTTATACGAAATTCGGAGGGCCGTCTCTCATCCGTGAAATCCGCCAGAGAAATATGTGACCCAATAATCCGTACTACTATTATCCAAAGCAACAAGTCAAATCCATTAATTGAAATCATGCCCGAACGACATATTTCAGTTTGTGGGGAAAAGTGGGCAAACTTAAATTCTTAGAGAAAAAAGTTTGGAAATTTGCTTTTGACAGAGTAAAGAGTGCCACCAGAAAGTCAATTGGACATTTCCACTTTCACCGGCAATGGAAAAAGTGACCAACAATCGTATTAGAGTAACCATAAGAGATGGTAAAGGAAGCTAAGAACTTTACCAATTTTGTTGGCATACATACTATAAGGTACATAGTACGCGCGTGTGCAATGATAAGCAAAATCCCCGTTACGCGCAGTGACGGTACATTTTAGTAGTAACTGCATGCCGCAAATACGCAAGTGTCAAGGTCAAAAGAGGATTGACGGAGGTATGTATATTGACTACAAACTGCAACAGCAGCCATATTTTAGTTGAGTTTGATCAACGTAAAACGGAAAACGGGTGAAGTGCCAATTAGTGAGGTGTCCTAACAACAACGGTTTCCGGGCGTTGCCAGCTGTTGACAGAAATGTTTGCATGTATACATAGGTACAAATAAATAAATAAATAAACACACAAACAAATAAATATATATAGTCAGACCTAGCGCAATTATATATTAGATATGTATCCTATGAAGAATAGCCGGTCGCGAAAATCTGAACAACTCGAACCGGCGCACGCGTTGTTATGTTAAGGCAACACGCAAATTCAAACGTTACCTTTATCTCTTTATGTTGGTCTCAGAATGCACTGATAATTATTACAGTATGAATTACGATACAGGTTGCTCGGAAGTCATTTGAACTTTTAATGGAACTGATAGTAAAACTGGATATTCGATCATGATTTTCTCTGGCGCTTTTCGAAATATGACGAACACGGCTTTCAAAATTGGAGTAATTATTATTCATTGACTAATCAGCAAGCCCGCGCGTTTACGTGGGATCAGCAACTACATTTTCATATGCCATAATATCCGCTCAATAAATTATCTCCAATGGCAGGTGTACTCTAGGAATGTATAGAAAACGTAGTTGCTGGACCCGCGTTAAGGCGCCGGCTTGGTGGCTATTTTTCAATAAATATATAACCGTGCTGCTATTAATAATCGGATATACTATGTACTGTTACCTACGTATCCTGAACGGAGCCCATTGCCTGTGTTACTGGTCAAAATACGGAATTATATGAACTAGGCGGAATATATCTTAAGCTTGCTCATACTTATACCTACATAGGTAGGATTATTGACTCCATTACTGGTCTACTCTAAATACAGGCGTAGCGTATCCGTATCCATATCCATATCCACTTACATTCTGAGAGAGTCCTTGATTTAGAGGAGGGAGATCCTCATCTCCATCGCACCGTACATGGTCTCCGTGATCCTGAAGTGTCGGGATGGGAAGATGTCCCGCCTCGTTGGTACTTGACATTGAAATTCCTCCGGATCCATCCGTACTGCTACTTTCTTCCGTGCTAGGCAGGAACAGACGGCCCTCCGCCAGATCTCGCAAAGTAAGCCTCTTCTTCCGCAGACTCTCACTTTCATTTCCTCCCAAATCAGGCTCCAGTTTGGGCTTCCCTGCACCTTCATCCTAGGCACAAGGAATACATTTAATAATAGCCCACAAATATAGAGTTTGGCCGCAAACGTATTTAAATTAGCCTATGTAGACGTAAGGCTACAAAATAGGAACATGATCGCGGAATGGTCGAAATGAACCGGACCATACATGAAATTAATTGTAATGTGTCAGGTCCAAATAGTACATCTCATTTGATTTGAGCGTATAAATTTTGATGTGGTTGATTAAGGATTTGTAGGCTAGCTTAAATGCAGAAGCTAATTTAAATACGTTTGTGGTTGCACTTCGTATATTTTTGGGGGATGTAATAAATAGAAGCCCAAACATAATATTATTTGAAACATTTTCTTAAAGTAAACAGAATCATAAGCTAGAGCAATTATGTCGCATTCTGATTTTTGATTGAAATTTCCAGAAGGTGCATAAAATTCATACTTGGACTGCACAAACTGATTTATTCCGCAGAATGTTATAACTGTTACAGTATTTTCAAAATTATTCTTTTTTGGCATGAACGCGTGGCGATTTAGTGAAATTAAAGCGTTGAGAGACAGGAGGCAGTTGTTAACAAATCTTCCGGGATATTTATAGCTGGAGCCGCTCAGAATTCCTGTAATCTTACCGTTGTGTTGTGGTTTTGAGACCGACTCATATTACTATAACCATTACTCTCATTGACAGCCGGCAAAGGTGGACCAGCAGCCTTCCGTTTGGACTCCAGCCAAGCCTATGGGGATCAATGAAAACAATATGTTAGGCTCGTCTAAATTAGCCATTGTTTTTAGCCTAATCTCAGCCTCTTAATCATCCCGTATTAGGAGAATGAGATCTCCTGTAAAACGTCTATTGGTCTTATTGTGCTTTCCTTACAACTTGGTTGAGATGGAGTTCGTCGAGTGCTTCAAATGAAGCGGATCCTAATCTGCTCTCCAGCCTGGGCTCCCTACGGTCCCGGATCCAATTACAGAGCTCTGGGAGTATGAGCAACAGTTGGATCTTCTCATTCCCATTATGAATGCAGTTCAGAATCCTCTCCTCTGTTTATAGTAGGAATATTTATGTATGAAATTACGGCTAGAGTCAGTCAGATGGGCTCGAAAGGATTAATAAGTTTCTAAAAATCTCGGAGAGATATAGATTTTTATCTGAAGAAGCACCATTTAATTAATAAATTCAGTTGAGTTACAGTTTGGATTGGTTATTTTAAGCCATACCAGGTTGTAGGAGTTATATTATTGTTTAAAAATACATAAACTTAGGTTATGTCATTTTTGTCCTGTACAATTTACCCAGCTGAATGTAGTAGCTTTTCCATATTTTTCCAGTTTCAAAATACAAACCAACTTGACATTTACTTACCGCAACTCTCTGGCTCTGGTCGTACTTGAACGTAATTACTGTCCACCGCCTTTGTTAATTTTGCTCTTGCCTCAAGTTTCTGTCGTTTGAGGCTTCGGAGGGAGTCGAGGATTTGGAGTTCTGGACTTTTCTCTTTCTTAAATTCGTCCATTTCTTTCCTAAATTCCACTTAATTTCTACTTAGAAGCTGGAACCTGGTCAGCCTGTAACAAATTTAAATCTTTCCATTAATTGCACAGTTGAAGGCATGGGCGCCAGCACCTGGGCCATGCTCAACAAAATATCATTTTTGCAAATAATTACAAAATATTTCACCTGCGACGCTATAGGGTTACAATTCACACTCTAATTTACATTTTTTCAGCGGAAATACGTTGAAAATGTATGCATTTCTAGGTTCAAACTGACAGATTTTCGCCTGCAGCGCAATTCCCCCATAATGTTGACTCGTAGTTACACGTTTTGAGCAGGAAAAAAATCAAAATTGACGCTTTTCGCGGCACCAAATTAAAAAAAAGCAAATTCTGTCTGCAGTGACGTTAGACGTCCAAGATTTTTGGATTCCTTCCGAAATTCAAAGTTGGACACGCCCCTGGTTGAAGATGACAGGATATGGAGAAATACGGAGACGGTAGCTAAGATCAAGTCCGTGTTTATGTATCTATTTCTCCTTTCTACTACTGTAGAGCAATTCCCAAAGCACGTGGAACAAGAATGTTGTGCATTTTCAAAGACTCGAGCTTCAACTTCAACGACAAGCCAGCTAAGAATGAAGCTGAACTGAAGTGACAGATTGGAATCTTTGCTTTTCCTTCATTCGGAATTCGTAATTTGTCTTGTGGAGAGAAAGTAGTGACAGGGTTTAGGAAAGAATACAAGCGCACAGAAAGTCAACATAAATCTCAGCTGTAATGAATCCGGATTTCCATTCCACAGGGAGTTCGGATACCATAATGGCGCAAATGTGGGGCTGTCATCATCATTCAAAGTTGAACTCAGCTAACGGCAATTTGATTTAATATTATTCTCAAATGGAAAAATGTGCAGTTCAATACGGAAAAAAGACCTTAATATTATTTTTGTAGGCAAGACAAGTTGGTTCGGAGAAAAAATCCGTTTTTTTTTATCCGGAAGTAAGTATTCTCTAGCTTGTTTTCAAACAATTCCGAAACACAGTCATTTTCGACAACCCTCGTATTTTATGGCCCATTTATTACGCTAACCGGAAGTCGAGTAAATACCGGGAACGAGAACTGAGACCCAGGCTGTCCGTCTCCATTTGTCTATGACATCAATCCTAAACATACTCTCGCCAGTTTAAGGGCACGGCGCTCCTGTCATGATTCAAAACCAAGGTGCCTACTGGATTAGGGAAATAAAAGCCGTGGAAGACGTACGAGTCGTAAACTCTCCTCAAGGAAAACCAAATCAGTTCTATTGATAGATAAGTAAACTCTTCAGGTTTATGGCCAATCGTAAAGTAGCTCATCATTTGCTCAATAAATCCGAATCCGGCACTTGGTTCGGTATCCGAATGGAATCCCGCATCCAAGAGTAGCAGTATGTCTTCCTTCCAACTTGATGGGGAACAAGGACGATAGTAAAATCCCGTACGCAGCAGTGACATGGTCTCCGTAGACTTATTATTATGATGCCTAAAAAATACTGAGTCTTGTCCTGGCAATCCCGTCCCAATCATAGACTAACCCCGGGTCTCTCTAACCGGCAACACCCGCCAGACACAGTAATACGCAGGGACGGGGTATTTTTTTTTACAGAACCAGAAATAGAGAGCTTAGCTGGTTTGATAGGCTGAGGCCGAATGATCACTGTTCTTCCCTCTCCCATTCGATTGTTGAGCCTTGGACTGGGTCCATCTCAAAGAAGATTAAGCGGCAATAGTTCCTGGACATAGAACAGAACTGCAGGAGGACCGGCCTAAATACGTTTGGAAGATGGGAAGAATAACAACTGTGTCCGTCACAGTTATCCTGATATTCCTACCAATTCTGGTACCTAGTCACCTATTCTATGTATTAGTAACTTAGCGGTCGGGATTAACTTGTTAACTATTACTTCTCACCACTTTTGGTGTGGGGACTTGATCTGATACGCGAGTCTAAGTTGTGCTATTGTTTGATCGATCTCCGTGTTCGGTATGCGGTGTCCCTGCAATAACAAGGAGTTGAGTTGAAAGCTATGCATACATCTTTCACTCAATCCAGCTCCGCTTCAGCTCACTCGGCACGCAATAGGGAAAGCTGGAAAAATTACGAATGCCTACCGATTCCCGCACGCTTAACGAGGTTCCCATTAAAAATGTCGAACTATTAAAATGTCAAAGTTTAACAATATCGAAACCGTAGATTTTGATTAATTTGAGCTAGGTTAGGCTTAAACATGGACTGTAGTGACTCGGTAGACGTAACAAATCGCACGGTGAGCGAGGGACTACTTTTCGTCGTTTTGTACTTCAACACTATGACAGGGATTCTGCGAGGCTCCCGTTTAAAATGCCGAAGAATGAAACGTCGAAATATTAAAAAAGTCGAAATTTAAAAATGTTGATTTTTGAAACGCTTGCAGTGGGGAATGGTTCTGGGCCCGTCGTTAAGCTCTAAGGAAAAACGGAGCGTGTTTTTCAGCGGCTGGCAGTATCATCCTCCGCCAAGTAGAAGCTTCTTCCCGCGGACCGACAACTATTACTATCGGATCAAACCCGGTAAGTTGTAGATCTGTATTCTCGTAGATTTTTATACATAGATACATCTCATGCATATTCGCCATGAGATTCAATTATTTAGAAAATACTTTTTTACAGGAGGAAATTAATATTTTTTGGGAAAATACAAAATCCAATCTATTGATTCTTTTCAACTAGACTTAGGTTTGAGAATTTAATTGTATTATTCCGCTACGTTACTGTTCTTTGATAGGATCTAATTAAGCAAAAGAGTTATTTTTTAAGCTTGAGAAATACAAAACCAATACTATATGTATCAATACGTGTGCTACTCCATTCATTCTGCCTGGTAGGTAGTTAATGTTTGTTTTCTGTGAGAACCATTAGAAAGGTCCCATGAATCATTGGACCACGGGCCTCCCCTCCTCGACATTTATTGCTAATATATTCGGATGCGAGGTTGAGATGAAAGGGGCCTTAATGTTTGTTCTCCTTTTTAGAGTCTGTTGTTGAGATCCTTGTGGATCCGCTGGAGGAGGAAGACTTCCCGCTCGGTCCTTCTATTGTTGAGCATTCATCCATTACTACGAGCGTTCAGAGTACGGGAGAGTACAAGACCTCCTGTGTTAAAGTGAGTCCGCCTAATTCCATGCAAATCCATTAATAAGGGCTTTATGCTTCAACCCTTTTGACCCCAGATCCCCATCCTCGAATCCCCGAGCTCAATAAGCCTTTATTTACACCAAGACTCAGTTTGATCTCAGTTCTGATCCTTCAGGAACCCGGGTGTCGCTGGGAATGTGAGCCAAGGCAGGACGAATTACCGCCAGACTGTGACTGCGTCTGCTTTTATACTGATTCCAAATGGGATAGCATGCCATAAAAGGAATTAACTATGTAGGCTTGGACTACACCGGCCAGGGACAAGCTTTGTCACTTTCTTACCTTTCTCGTCCCATCTGCCCACTTTGAGGCTACAGGACCAGTACAATTAGGCTGGCGTGTGTCTACTGTCCCGTAGGATTTAATGGGCTCTGAGGACCAATATTAATATTACTAACTTCTCGAAGTAGGTACAATGGTTGGGTTGGTATTTTATGAAGCTCAAAAATACTGAATTGTGGCTTAAAAATACAAATTCTTTCTTTTTTAATTGGCTTACCTCCACAATCAGTTAAAACGTTAAGAACTAACTAAACCTAGCATAAACGAATCCAATCCAACCTAATTTTTCCTATATCATTGATGAAAATTAACTTACCTTAATCTAACCTAAACTACCCTAACCCGACTATTTCTAGCCTGAACTACCCTGATCGGTTAGCATTATGAGCAGCTAGAAAAGTATTCTTGGCCAGAATCAGAATTTTTGAGCCAGAACCCAGTATTCTTATGTGCCATTGCCGTTGTAATAAATCGTTGGTTTTCATACTGTACCGATAACAGCTTCCTGGTTTATTGAATTAACTTTAATTACTACGTTGTCTACAAGTACAAATCCCTGTAAATAATATGCCAATCCCACCGGGTTGAATCAAAGGAAAGTGCTGAGAAATGAATCCTATGGAACATAGTTGTAGTCATTAAAGTTGAAGAAGATGTTCCCGTAGAGATTGGTTGACAAGTAGAGGACGACGATGCAGGCACAGTTCATGAAGAGGCCCGTCTTGATCATGTCACTCACTTTCATATCTCCTGCGGCGTAGACGATGGCATTTGGCGGAGTGGCCTGGAAAG
Source organism: Hypogastrura burkilli (assembly GCA_034696285.1). NCBI lineage: Eukaryota > Metazoa > Arthropoda > Collembola > Poduromorpha > Hypogastruridae > Hypogastrura > Hypogastrura burkilli. Next base: position 25,251 of record JAQFZY010000046.1, on the reverse strand, counting down.
GGAAGAAGGAGACGGAAATAATCCATACGGCAGTCGTCACAGACGTAGGTACGTACAATAGCAATTAGGAATATGATGTCAGGTCTTACCACGGGGAGCATAAAGGCGTAAGAGCAAGTGATGGTTGCCGGGAGCGTAAAGTAGAAGGGATGAATGTTGAGTTCCTGAGACTATGTAGAGATTCAAATGGGAGTAAATACAAGCAGTGGGGAAGTTTGGCCTTTGGCACGGTCTTAGCTTACTAGCTCAAGCAGAATGGGAACGGCGATGCTGGCAGTTGCCGTGTTGGAAGCCACCTCGGTCAGGAACCCAATAAAGATCATGACAACCAGCTGAATGATGTGCGGAGGTAAGGATTGAAGCATCGAAAGTGATTGGCCAACAGCCGCGGAGAGCCCTGCTGCCTTGGCACCGTTTGACAGTGCATAGCCGCCTCCTGGAAAACACGTGCATAATTCAATAATGGTACCAAATTATCACCAGTTTCATGGCAAATCCAATAACTGCCACCCTTACTAGCAGGTATATAATTTACCTAAAAGCAGAATTACACCCCATGGGAACTTCTTGAAGGCAAAGTCATATTCCAAGAGCGGCTCCAGCTTGACGCCAGTAAAATCTACATATTTTCGGATTTCTGTAGGTGTCATTTTCCCGGTAAAATATCAAATTGCTTCAGGAATAACTAACCCCTCTTCACTAGGGCCCTGTAGAAGTCCCCATTCCTTGGAATGAAGAAGAACAGGACGCTTATGAGGAGGCTGGAAGTGGAAATACTAATCTTTGTTTGAGTAAACAGAGAACTCCAGCCTGGAATGATTTTTGGATCATGGAGAACCTGGACTCATAAATTAATTCAGTTGACTACATCTGTATTAGGTTAAGTGGACTACATCCCCCTAAAAGTTGTATTCTTTGGTATTGAACAATAAGAAGCTAAGCATATTCCATTGGCCTCACCCAACTAGCCACCACAATGAAGAAGAGGACGGAGACGCCGATCTCGTGAACCGTGAGGGAGCCGAGGGCCTTGTACTTCTCACTCAGCATCCTCTTAATCTTTTCCTCAATCTCCTTGCTGAAGATGGAGTTGGAGACGGCCCGCTCGGCCTTGCTCTTCCAGAACCGGTACTTGTTCGGGAGGCCCAGGAACACGAGCTGGAGGTAGACCCAGGCAATGAGAACGTTCAGCGTCATCGGCACCACATTGAAGCCCATCCAGCTCGCGAAAGTGAGGGAGGCGTAGTCCCCGTGATGCTTCGGATCAAGGTTTCCCAGAAACTCAATAGCCACCAAGTTGGTCCCGCTCCCAGTGATCACGCCGGTCCCACCAATGTTGGAAGAGTAGCAGGTGGAGAGGAGGAGCATGGTCCGCATATTTTGGATGGATTTGTTGAGGTGCCTGAGGGGAACGAATTTACTTGATCAAGTCAACTGAGATTCCGATCCGAATCAAGAACCGATCCGAACCGAGAACCGATCCGAACCGAAAACCGAGCCGATCCGTGAACCGATCCGAACCGAGAACCGATCCAAACCGAGAACCGATCCGAACCGAGAACCGATCCGAACCTAGACCGATCCGAACCGAGAACCGATCCGAACCGAGAACCGATCCGAACCGAGAACCGATCCGAACCGAGAACCGATCCGAACCGAGAACAGATCCGAACCGAGAACCGATCCGAACCGAGAACCGATCCGAACCGTGAACAGATCCGAACCGAGAACCGATCCGAGAACCGATCCGAACCGTGAACAGATCCGAACCGAGAACCGATCCGAACCGGGAACCGATCTGAACCGGGAACCGATCCGAACCGAGAACCGATCCGTACCTTCCGGCCTCATAACCTCTACTCGATTGACAGTAATATGTTGGGTCCTTACTTTCGGCCCAGATCAGGCCCAGCCTTCGCTGGCTCCTTAATTTCGGATTCTACAAAGGTGACTGTCCCACGCCGCCCATGCGGGATCTTTGGATCCCATTTGCTCCTGCTCTCAATGACTGTGACGTTATTTGGGGAGGCCTCACTTGGCTGGACGACGGGAACTGGTTCCTCTAGAGCTGAAGCTGGCTGAGAAGCAGGTCCTTCTTCCGGCTTCCCCTTGTTGTAAGCTTCTTGTAGACTCTGAAATCAAGATTCCAACCCATTCACGGCTCTGTTCGCCCCTTTCAAGGGTTCAGTTAGGCAAGTACCTTTTCCAACTCTTCGACGATTGACGTAATGATCGGCACCATCATTGCCGTCGTAGCCGTATTAAACATCCACATGGACAGGAAGCATGTAGTTGTCATCGTGCCCAAGAGCAATCTGTGTAATTTTTTTTAAACCATTCTTGAAAAGTTGTGGGATGTTAATATTAGTGATCTTTCTTACTTTCCGATGCTCGTGCCCGTGATGAGCATTACCCTCAGCGCAATTCTTTTGTGAAGGTTGCAAAATTCAAATGCGAGGGCAACCATGATCCCTCCGACAAAGAGCTGGACGGAGTCCTTAAGATACTGCTGGGCAAGGACATCTGGCACAAAGAGAAGGTCAAAGTCGCCTCAACCACGGTATGCTGGATAAAGTACGAGTCTTCACCTGTGTCCTGGATTCCGAACAAAGGGTACAATACAATGGGCATTAGGGCAGTGACTGCAATGGGCACGGCTTCGGTCATCCAGTACACGGCCATAATAATAACGGAATAGGCAGCGTAAGCCGTTGGCGTCCGCCCTATTAAGGGAATCGGGAGGAGGATAACCGGAAGTCCCAAGGCCAGGAAGAACCTCCATGTCCGCAAAATTGGCCATCTTTCAGACAACGACTTCTTCATTCCTTGGCTGGCACTTATGTATTTAGTAATTGGAACACTGTGTCACGTAACCTATGAATATTTACTTAAAAACTATTCATAGGAACTTTAATTTGTATAGCTTCTCATGAATCAAAACACAAGCTTTTATTTTGTATTCAAAGGTCCAATTCCTTGAAATTCCTTCTTTTGGCTCAAGCTCCGAATTCGCTATGTAGCTAATATCTATGGAAGTTTTAGCAGATAGTTTGTATCACACGTCAGCTTTCTCCGTTCCTATCTCACTGAATTTACTTGAATCAGATCAATAGGATGCTCCAAAGCATAATTTTAGATCTTTTGAAAATACATAATGTGGTAATTTTGGGCCTCTATATGAATCCTCACGATCTGATAGCATTAATTCTCTGAGTCTCATCATAGTTACGACGAGAAGTGTGTGTGATTGATTACAGAATTGTAATGTGAAAGTGAGGCCTTGTTCCGAATGTGATGCTGGTAAAGGCTACTCAAAACTGGTCAGGAATTATTTATAGTTTTTCCACAGAAACCAGCAGTTTCTGGTTCCATTAATTCATAGCCTGATTTCCAAACAATTTGTTAGTCCCTGGCTGTAGCTGAGCGAATCCAGTTTGCGGATCCAAATACGTCTGTGGTGAAAAATTGTAAATCAGGGCTCTGTTCCTCAAACGCTTTAACTAAATAGTATGTGTGTAAAAATTACTTACAGAATTTGATACACAATACGCGATAATGTGATTATGTATACTAATAAGAATCTTTTAACATGACTTCCGGTGGACAACCCTAATCCTAGGATAGTATATAAACGGTAGTATATTAAACAGATATTTGTTATATGATGGTGGAAAGATGGAGTAATTTGAGCATATAAGTATTCGTAATTTTTATATATCTGTATTTCGGCGCATTTGGTAAAATAATATACATAAATATATCGTATAATACTATTTCCGTATAATATAATCATCGTTAGTATTTACAAGACTTTAAGCCCTAGCAGTACGAGTAGTTTAAATATAAAAGTTATGGCCTAAAGGTGGATAAAGTTGATGATACGCCTATTGTCGTCCCGTTGAAATTCGGGTACTCGTAGCTGGAGTAGTTGAAGATGAGCTCTCCGTAACTAATATTGAGAAGGAAGAGGACAATGACACAGGAAAAGTTCAGGAAGGCTCCCGTTTTCACCATATCTGAAATTAGAGGAGGTCAATGTCAATGCTAATGCTGGTCACATGGGGATCTGACTCATATTAAATTATAATAAAATTAGAGAATTACCAAATATCCGCATCCTTCCAGCACCAAACACAATTGCATTAGGAGGGGTGGCAACTGCAAGTAAGAATTGATTTTAAATTGGAAAAAAAAAACATAAGAAAATTAATCAGGCTATCGCGAAGTTATTTGTGTAATACGAACCTGGTAGCATGAACGCAAAGGAACACGAGACTGCTGCAGGAAGCGTGAGGTAGAGCGGATGCAGTTTAAGATTTTCGGACTAAAAAGCAGAAAGAATTTGTTGTGGTTAATATTTTCCCTATTTATTCTTAATTCAGGCTGAAAGTTTATTTACTACTACCGGAAAAATGTCTCCTTAATATTAATGATGTGAAAAGGAAATGTTAACCAAAATAAACGTATGGAAATGTGCAAACGGAGATTCCGTCAAACAAATTTAACGTGCTTCATTAACAATTCTTCCTTTCCTACTTTGAACTAGATTAAAAATCGTTTATTTTGGCAGCACAACGTTCAAAGAGTCGAATAACCTAGCTTCAAACAAACTCACAGTTTATACCATATGGGATAACTACATTATCGGCCAAATATTAAAAACGACGTACTCCAAACTAAGAATCTTTGTATTGTCAAGAATCAAGACCCGAGATCGGATTTCCCCTTACCAAATTGAGTAGGATTGGTATGAGAACATTGGCACAGGCCGTATTGGAGGCGACCTCCGTAATGGCTGCCGTGAGGAACATGACGATGAGCAGAATTGCCTTCTCGTCCAGCTGCTCCAGCCCGTTCAGTTTGAGACCAACCCAGTTAGATAGGCCTGAGACGTCTGAGGCGTCGGACAGCGCAAATCCTCCACCTAAACACAATGCTTAGTCAAGGGAACTGCCAGGACCTGACCTTGGAGGTACCGTAGGACTCATACCCATTAGCAGAATGATTCCCCAGGGAAGGTGATCCTGGACGTATTTCCACTCCAGCAAGCAGTCAGCCGCCCCTGTACAACCACAACTGAATGTTACAGCCAAGTTTACATAGGATCCCGAATCCCCGACATTCCGGCTCTACCTCCACTGAAGAAGCTGAGACTCCGCGGTACAATGAATAGAAGGAGCACGATGAGCATGGCGGCGGTCGAGTCCCCGACCTCAACATGCGGGATGTACTCTGACCAGCCCTTGATAAATCTCGGGTCACGGAACAGCCCTTCAGAAAAAATCCATCTGTGAACGAATTTCTGACATCCAATACCATTGCCGCTTTAATGGAGATAATTCTCTTACAGAGCATAACTGCAAAAACGAAGAGGATCCCAACGCTCATTTCATGGAAGGACATTGGGCCCAAGTCCTCGTACTTTTGCTTCAGCATCTTGGCAACGTTGGCCCTGTTCTGCTCATTCTTCGGCTTCCCGCCCTTGGAACCGCCGAACCGCGCCCAGCCCGGGACCCCGAAGAACACGAGCGTGAGGTAGACCCAGGCAATCACAATGTTAATGATCATGCCCGGCACGTTGAAGGCCATCCAGGTAGCAAAAGTGAGATCTGTGTATTTACCGCCCTGCGAGATGTCTCGGCTGGAGGGGTCATCAAGAGACAGAGCATTTAGATGAAGGCCAAAAACAGAGTCGGGCTCAATGGGAGGGCAGAAAGAGAAGCGAAAGCAATTATTATTATTATTATAAGGTTCACATATAAGGCCACAACATTCACAAGCCATCTCCACCACAGACCACAATATGAAGTCACATTCAGAAGAAATGCTTCCTGAAGGCTATGGTCCAAAGATTCGAGACCTTCCGCAGAAGCAGATGAGGACGTAAAGACAAACCTTATGACGGAGGATGAGCGGTTGGACGGAAGAGCAGGACTTATGAACTTACTCTTTGAGCAATCCTTGGAGAATCAAGTTAGGAGCCGTCCCCGTCAGCGTCCCCGTCCCGCCCAAGTTAGCCGAGTAAGCCACTGAAAAAAGGTACATTTTCTCCATACTCTCTCTTTTTCCCGGGCTGAGAAAGCGAAAGAGAGAAGCATTCTTGGTTAGGTGTTAGTTCAAGCATCCTGCATTAGTTTGAGCAGCAGACATATCAGCCACTATCTCGGCTCCTAGTCTACGGATTAGCTAAACTACAGTAACTGTATTGAATGTTGAAACTTGCAAGCCGGGCTATAACTGTGTGATTAGTAGCATTGGCGCGTTGTAGTTGTAGGGATCACTACTTATAAATGGTTCACACGCAACATGCAAGTAATATGATGATGCTGAACTTTGAGCGCACTATAAGGATCACTCCTTATTAGTCGCTCACATGCAAGTAATACTGATGACACTGAAGTTGAAGTACAAGGTCTTAGAAGGGACTGACCTCATAGAAACTGCACAAGCATCATCATTCAGAGTCCCCAGTATGTAGCATGTTATGCTTATATAACCTAAGCATGTCAATGTCAAGACGTCAAGAGGCAAGATCAAGATCAGCCTAATGGACAAGGGACCTCCCTATAGCTGTACACTAATTTTAATTCTAGGAGTATAAAGCATGCATTAGCAGTAGCATTAGTTCGTAGCATAATAGATTGATGCAGTACAGTACCTATGAGCTATGAGCTGGAAAGTCAAGGAGAGCTTGCGTCTACAGCAATACTTATGTATGTAGTACTTGGGTCTAAAGCGCAGTTGCTGTTGGTTAAAGAAATTTTAAATAGATAAAACTAAGTTCTGGCTTAAAGGTGACTCTCCAAACTTCCCAAAATAGGCCTCATAATACTAAAGCACAACAGTAAAAGTAAAGAAGTGCTCCAGCCAGTCACAAATCACAAACTATACATAGGAAATAGGGAATGGCAGCTCTAGTGCTGGGAATGCTTGTGGGAAAATGGCCATGTAGTATCTTACTCCTGGACTCGTGCCATGATAACGAGATTCGGTGCACTTCCGGTTAGGAAACCCGTCCCGCCCAGGTTCGAGGCATAGGCGACTCCGAGCAGGACCCCCTTCATGTACCTTTGGGTTCGGGTTCAGGGACTCAGTATTAGTTACAGGTTCAACATTCAGAAGCACAGATCAGCTCACATTTAAATTACAGACACCTATGTAGTATATGGATCCACAGTTTAACACGAAATGGGGAACATGCAAAACTAAGATTGTGCACACATGCTAAAACAAACGTAGTAGGCTGTACACTACCTGGTTTCCGATGACCTCTCGTAAGTTTGACCCCTCGTAAGTTTCGAAGTATTTTACTTTCCATCCCTTTTAGCTTCATATTCTGGATATCGTGCATAGACTTTTCTGGCCATGCACAGGCAATATACAATGCAGTATACACGAGGCTACATAAATATTGTTCCCAGAGTAGCGAGAGCTAGTTAGCTAAATAGAAGGGTTTGGCCCGAGTGGGAGGACAGGAAGCGTGGCTTTGAAGGGACAAGGGAGGACGAAGGAATGTTACCGTTTAGACAGACGATAGAGAACATTGGAAGTGGTCGAGGCGTAGGGCCAGAAGAGTCCGCCGATATTAGCCGCCACCATGACGGCATACGTGAGCTGCCTACGCAATTGATTCTTTGGGCAATGATCAGGCCTACAATCCTCATCCTCCCCTCCGTTCCCACTCATGGGCCTGTACACTGACCCGTCACTACAGGAATCAGGCACTAGATCAGTTGGGAACCTTACATCTTTCCTTAGTCTCATACTAGCTCAGAAATAGTGAGGATGAGGACAATCGACTCTGTAATCGTGGTACCATATGAAACCTGCGTTTGACCCTCCTCCTCATATGCAGGAATTTAATTTAGTGAGACATTAATTCAAGGAGTCTGTGCGTCGTATGAAGAAATTGTGTATGCGTATAATATTAATATTTGTTGAAGGTGGTAATCTCCATCTCCCTTTCCTTACCTAGCATCAAATTCATTCTTAGGAATCGCCAACTCGAGCCCATCGTCTCCGTATTGCTTCTCTTCGTCCTCAAGGGAAGCCGAAATCCGACGACGCTCTTCGATGGGCCGCTTCACTGTTGAGATCACTACTGCTTTGTCACGAGAGTCATCTGAGTCCTATAAAAGTATTGGGTTCAACTCAAAACTTTATTACTACTTATAACACCAAACAACATGTTCTATTATATATAAGTACAGTATAAATCCTGAATTTCGCTGAGGTTATTCTCGTTGCTTACAAATCTCTAAATATGGTAATACGTTCAGTTTTGAATTCTACATTTTCAGGCCAATTCAACGAACTTTTGAAATTCCTGAAATACAGTATGAAGAAACTGGTCCGGTATAAATCGACTGAAACAAATTTGTGCCCAGTATCTACATTCCCTCACTTTTGATATATTTTGTTTGGGGACAAAATCTATACATTTTCGGCAGCAAAAATATTAATGTATTTAGTATATTTTGTATAATTTAATGTATCTGAAATCGTCCACTCGGATCAGACTATTTAGCAAGTATAAGAGGGGAGATGGAATGTGAGCTCAGAAAAAGTTGTCTGTGCCGTGGATTAGTACATTAATTGGCTACTAATGGGATCCATACTTTGACCTACTATTTTTTATAAAATATACGATATAAACAACAGGTAGTAAAAAAAAAGATCGTGTTCTCATGTCGCACGTATAATATAAAGCCTATGAGTCGGCTCCTTAACAGAGTTTAGTTGGACTCGGACTTGGATCTTTGCGAGGATCAGTTTAGTATTCCAAAATGTATGTCAGAGGAGAGACATGGTGTCACCTGGAAAATCACCAAGACCTTCTCTGTCTCCCAGCCCAGCCAGTCCATTCTAATTTAGTCTGTCACTACTGGCGTACCAACCTTTAAGAGACTATCAATTGCACTATCACTTTAAATGCAGAGTGGGATCTTCAATATTACGCACTTTCTGTTATGTAACCGATGATGTTGGTCCTGGGTTCAATGTGTTGCCTGCTGTAGGTACTATTGCCTATTGTTTGTACGGAACTAATACTTAGGAATGTTATGGCACATGGCATCAGATGGACCCAGAAGGAAAATCTCGATACAATTACTACTGTAGCTTTACTTTATGCATGAGTTTAATTACAAATTCTGAAAACACTGAACTTCAAATATAAATAATAAAGTACTTACTCTGTCAAGTTCTTGTAATATTGCAAGTACGATTGGGACCTGTAAAGTTCAAAGGAATCCGTTCTAAATTTAATTTTTAGTAGATTTTATAAAACAATCTATGTCGAATCAGGCATCAGGCGTCCGGAACTTACCATCATGGCTGTGGTTGCTGTGTTGGAAATCCACATGGATAAAACTGCCGTCGTTAGCATGACGCCTAACATTAATCTGGAAAAATGAGAAACCGAATTGTTTTAAATTTTAAATTTTACGCATAAGCACACAGCCCTATTTACATAAGGATTACAGCCCTATTTAAGCGAAAACTAAAATCACCGTTTGGTGAGATTTCGCGTCAAAGCTACCTACACCCGGAATGGTGTAATAACATACATAGGATGACTTCCACGACATATTTATGGTGACAAGTGAGAGGAACGTGACTGATTTCCATTTCCAGCGGCTGCACTTACAAGCTACCTTTAATTTCGCATTCCAACAACATAACATCCCGGATAACCCTGTTCAATGGGCAACTCTGTTATGTCAAGTTTAAGTAGGTGCTTGATCTATGTATGTAGCTATCTACTGTATTTATCTTCGCACAATTGTACACACAAAGTTGAGGACTCCACTTGTACAATCCAGAACTATGCAATTCTAACTCGTTGTGATCGATAAGGGTCATTATTACATATTTAATTGTGTCAGTTGTTAGCAGTATCCTGACGTGTTCAAAGCTGATTTCAGATTAGCCCAGAGCCTGAAACTCATGTCCTGAGCAGAAGACTAGGAGATAAGACGATAGTGGGTTTGGCGCCGTCATGACACATGACCTAAAAACTATGGAACCGATTTTGCAGGAAACTCCTCTTAAGAGCTTGGAGGATATGCCGGAATTAAGGTTACCACCTTGACATTATGGGGAGCCCTCGATTAACCGAGAGCATTGAATTGATTCAGGAATAAGCCGACGTAATTAAAATTATTCCAGTTTAAGCCACGCCACAACTCTAATATGTAGTAGTATCTCTAAACGTGGATATGTTCTTATGGGATAATTCAACATTTCGAAATGCACAAGCTTGGGACAGAACCAAGCAAAAACCATCATTGTACTACTAGAATATAAAGATTACAGGCCTCAAAATGCAGATCATCCTCGGCATTTTTACGCCATTATCTATTTCGAAGATTTATGTTTTGAAGCCTGTTAACTGTTTGTTACAATTCTACAAATCTCGTGGCAGTAGTGCTTATAGAAACTCGGCTACACGACTGCATGTCTAAGGAAAGTAAAAGTTACTCTCGCACACATGTTCCAAGCCTTGGGTAAGAGTATGTAGTAGTTACTCTCGCAGGTAATTTTTATTTGAAATAAAAAATAAGGAAAGTCGACCGCAATAGCTTATTACAACGCTTCGCAAGCTAGCGCTTGCAGTCAGAGTACGCAAATAATTAATTAGTGATGATTTTATGGCGATTTACTTGACTAACGGATGACTTTTTAATTTTTATTATCTCACCGAAGAAAATACTGATCTCTGGCAAAAATAAGTCTGATTCTTGCGACAGAAATCATTTTCATTGCTCACTAGGCTAGAATAGGTTAGGTTTACTTATTAAAGGTTTAGTTGTTTCTAAAGTTTGCAACCAGTAAAGTCAGTTTCTTGAAGCGAGTTTTAAGAGCAGAAGTCAGTACTTTTGTAACTCTGTTAACTCGCGATTAAGTGAAAGTGCATAAATGTAATCTAAGCATAACCCAATGGAATTAAGAAGGAGTTTACAATTATTATTATGAATGTTTTATATGTATAAGGTATCAATGCCAATATGAAAAGTATTGAGTGGTATTCAATGCTTGTAATACTTAATGCCTGACACGTCACTTGTCATACAGACAAAGCAGAATGCTACCTGTCAGCTCCTTAAAGGAAGGTATAATTTCCACTCATTCATACATTCTTTCAAAGATGGTGCATTTGGAATCCTTGGCCATTGTTGTAGTGCTATCCTTACCGTATTGGCGAGCTTCCCACAATGGTCATGACTTTGAGAGCGACCCGTTTGTGAAGATTGGAGAACTCAACGGCAAGCGCAATGATGAGGCCGCCCATGAACATCATATTCGTCTCCTTCATGTAATTGATTGAGACCTTGGCTGGAATTTGAAAGAAGAGGCATTTAGTCAAAGTAGGATTAGGCTTTTGGCTCTATTTACTGCCGCCAAAGGATTTTGCATATATTTAAAGCCTAACGGTATTCAATGGATTCCTCATATACGTATCAAAGAAGATCTGAGACTTATGCAATTTGAAACGTATGCAGTATATTGAGTATAGCCTGATTTCGCGTTCTGATCCCATTCCCAGCACTAGTAAATGCAAACTTGGCAAAAAATACAGTTGCACTCCAATTTCCGAGATGATTTGTCAAAGTAAATCTGCGTGTTTTCCAAAAGACTTACAAGTGTCTTGAACCCCAAGGAGTGGGAACAGAACGACGGGTAGAAATGAGGTAACGGCTAAGGGCAGGGCTTCGACCATCCAGAAAATCGCCATAAGCAGAATCACGTACGCACATCTGAATTTCTGTATATTTTGGAAGCACAGAGACAATATACATTAATTTTTGTAAAACGCGCAAATAGAGGCATGGCGTGTCAAGGGCGCATGCAGGTTGCACTATATCTGGCGCTGAGTGTATCCAAATAGGGAATAGGTCAGGATAGGCTTGTCAATAATTGTCAATTGCAAGGACCTAAAACTTGCCTTCACGAAGTTTATAAATAGCGCATTTATAATCAGCTTTTGGGGTCGCGAAGGGGAATTAAATAATCATTGGCATTGAGTCGAACCCCAGGAAAGGTCATAGTCATAGACAAGAGTGTAAACAAAGAATCCCATTGATCAAAGAATCAGACGGGTATAGTAATACCAAGGTCAATCGGGTGTCCTGATAAACCCCATCCTGCCTGCGGCGCGGCAAACGCGGTCTCTTTCTATTAAGTCGCTACCTTTGCTTGAAATTGCTCTGATGCGTGTACGCGTCACAGGGCTACACTTAAAGGCTTCAAATGGGACTTACAGTGGATTGACGCTCTTCACCCGGGCCCACGGGCACAAGGTCATTGTCCTCAATGAAGCAGAGCGGCATGAGGACGAGCGGCAGGGCGATCAAGAGGAAGAACTTCCAGTTGATCAGGACCGGCCATCGTTCAGAAATTTTGACTGTCATCCTGCGGATCACGAGTTGGAGAACTGGTTAAGAGAATTGGCCCTATTTTGGATCATTCAAAACAGAAACTCCAAAAATGTAAAACTTTTAAAAACAGAACAAGTACTTGCTGTACGTACAAATGCTAGACCGTGCCTTACTTTTTAGGTTTGATAGAGAGAGAGAGAGGCTGGACAGGCAGAGGTGAGCCCTATTTATCCGGAAAACAATTTCAATCTGGAAAAACAAATCACAACAAGCAGTGATTAGATTCGTTTCAAACTATAGATTAGTACTATTGCAATCTGCAATAGTTCGCACTACGTTACGTAACACTAGAAAAAGAGTACTTAAAAATGTTTTCTTATATTAGTTGGCTAATTGGTGTGACGTTTTTTTTTACGGCATTTGGAACCGTAAAGTTTAATTTCCTTAACCTAGACGTGGGTCCAAGGAACTTTGCTTGCCCTATTAAAGTTACAAGGAATCCGTTTATATTCAGCCGGCTCATCGTAAATTATAGCAGAACTATTTAGTTCAGTTTGTAATATTGTAATGGCGTATAACCCTAAAACTCATTATATCTTTGAACTTGGCCACTTTTAGTCATTAGGAACAATAAAATGTTTTGAACAATAGCACACCGAAATTGTAACAAAAACTGAGGACGCAAACGGCAGTGTGTCATTCGCATTTTCACGCCATTATCTACTTTGAACTTTTATGTTTCGAAACCTGTTAACTGTTTGTACAAGTACTAGTTACTCTCGCAACCAACGGTTTTTTTTTAAATAAAAAATAAAGGAAGTAAAAGTCCGCCTATGTTCGAAGCCTTGGGTAAGAGTATTTAGCAGTTACTCTCGCAGGTAATTTCTCCTTGAAATAAAAGTATGGAAAGTAAAAGTTACTCCCGCATATGTTCCATGTGTATGGGTAAGACTGTCGAGCAGTTACTCTCACAGGTAATATTACTGTATAAAAAAAGTTACTCTCGCTTATGTTCTAAATAAAAGATGTCGGAATGAATGTAGAAGTCGGTTTAAATGTATACGGCGTCTTAGCAACGGTGAGAGGTAAAGGAGGCATGGCAACAACAAAAAAAGAAGTTACTCTCGCCCAAGTAAACAAAGAATGTCACGGACAGGGGGACAGACGGATAGACATACTCGATACCAATAGCTTACTGTTTTTCGCCAGCTTAGGCGCTTGTTTGGCTAGTCACTAGGAAACTAGAATTTAATGTACCTGCCTTGAGGTTGAGGCTGACTATAATGTCAAACTCCTACCTACTGGAAACCCTAAACCACTTTTTATGTGTATAAAGAGTCTATTGACGTATCTATGACCCACCTTTTCCGCCCAGATAAATATTGATAAACATTTGCGAATTTGAAATGACAAATCGGCCGGATTGTACCAAGTGATGGATTACCTGTAATCACCCTTCTCAGAACTCAATGGTTCCAAGCACACGACTCACTCACTAAGTTCCCAATCCACTTGTTGGGGCCAAAGGGGGCCTCCGCTCAAATCACTGCCTTTTAGCACAATTCATGACTTAATAAAGGGAAAAGCGTCCAAATCCTCCTCCTCCGCCTGAGCTGAATGTCAAAGAGAAATCCAAGCCGAGGACGGACCTTATATTTATAGGTTTGGGCCGACAGAGTCTTCCTCGCCGCATGCCAAGGCAAGGAGGCAAGGAGCAGATGAAGAAGATCCTATTATGAATTATGAAATGAATGCTACTACGAGAGGCCCTGGCTTGGGATTGGGAGAATCCGAGGTGGAGAGGCACAATGTACTACGTGTTGGGATGGATAGGATCCGTACGTTTACAGCTCCTAACTGATCCCACATACATAGTACTATGTAGATAGTGAGGTTGGTTGTAGGAATCAAAGTGTTAACTATAATTAATTTCCAGTATTCCCTTCTGCTGAGGCGGGAGCTCAGGAAATGAGGCGCTGTTTTGGTCCGCCGCTCGGAAATTCTAAATAGATGCAGATTAATCTAGTCTGGGAAGTACATAGCTTCAGTTCTGCATCAATCGTAATCATTAGGATTTGATTGAGGCTTGGGTATATAGGCTCACTACTTTTGTGCTTACCTAATAAGGGGCTCTGTGTCCATTGCGTGCGTGCGTGCAGTGCAGATGCAGATTCCAAATCTGAATGGACTTTATTCATTCGGCCTCAAGTTCAACCTTCCTTTTGCTTGAGCGTAGAGGTCATTTGATTTGGGCTCTATTCCATTTGTTAAGCTGAAGAGCGAGTAATATTCAAAAAACATAATACATATATGTAATAGAGAAACTAGAGAAACATATACCACAATGAATTAGCCTGATTTGATCGAATGACCCGTTAAGCTTTTATTATCTATAGAAAATACTAAGAATAGGTAGCGGATTTAGAGTTTTTATAGCTCACATTATATCCGAAAAAGCTGCCTCCGGGGTCAATGACTTATTCATTTATTTCAGACCGAAATGCCAAGTAGAAATGGTAACCATTGTTTAATTATAATGACTGGAGCCTCAATCTTAGGATAGGGAAACAAAAGTTTTTCGTCCTATACAGAATCCCTGACTTTGGCAAATATTAAACAAATACGGAAATATAACGCTTATATTTATTATAAAACCTCGTATTTGGAAATATTGTGCGGAAAACTTGTCGCCTCGCTCAACAAAATTAATGTCAAGATTCCGTTGTTATATTAAGTTAGTTAGTTAGTATTTTGTTTTTACTTGTCTTTATGCCACAAGATAAATATATTTTACTATAGTCCGCGTATTCAGTACTTGTTAAATCCTTTTAGTGAGACACAAGGACCTTGCTGAATTTCAATGCCCAGGTCAGGTCCCTATTATAAAGCCGTCACATTTCTGGGATCCACACTTTTGAAACTGGCTAATTCTTCCGAAATGTTGCCGTAGCATGTATGCCATTAAAGCAATATTTTGTAGCCATATCATAATCAGCTCTGTCTCATATTCAATATTAATGGGAAGTGAATCTGATCCTACAGTCGGCATGACCCTTACATAATATTCACGGCTAGCTGGAAATAGGAGCCTGAGGATGGTCTGTGAAAGGCATAGGTCAGTTGTCAGGCTCAATTAATTTGGGACATCCTAAACAACTCATTAGTCCTTAGAAGGTGTGAGGCTTGAGGTAGGCTCTAACATGGGCTCGGGCATACGGCGCGCATGTTGGAGTCCTAAATGAAAATTAACGAGGGGAACTGATTTGAAGTCTCTTCACGTGCATTTAGCACTCGGTCGGGTTGAGTAATTCCGTATCCAAATACTAAAGTACGTTATATGTCCTTTATTGATACTGTATGCAATTAGTCTGGGGGCACGAGCGGAGGGCATGTGTGATAAGTGCGTAGTCCTATCCCCAATTTAATGTCAAAGTGGTCAGTCCAGTTCACACCAAAATGTCAAACCATGTCACTTAATATGGAGAGGCAGTATACGCATATACTGTAGGATAGGCACGTGCGTAATTTTGGCATGATTACCTAATGCATGTTCTTCAAACCTGCATATTGTACTAATAAGCTCTTGTTACTGCTCCTAACCATCTTTTGCAGTAAAAGTATTTAAATGCAAGTACAATGTGCAATAACGTTTAGCGCATAGTCCATACAAAAACATTTACTACAAACCGCAACATAGTAAAAACCTTTGAGGACTACAGTGTAATTACGATTAATGCTAGCTTTAAAAATATGTAATAATACGTCATGGGCATCTTTTTTGCACTGCACTATGGGATTTAATATTTAAATCCCTCAGACGGCGAAATCAGAATCCGTATCATATACAGATACAGAGACTGACATGCACTTCCTCACACATCGCACTTCGTATTGTATCCTTACACGTGGACAAACTTTAGTCTGTAGTTAATGGAATCCGCCGGCTTAACGTCAGATACTGAATAAAGGTTAAGGTCATTCTTTTAGTAAGGTCCCATATAACTTAGTATATAGGATCACAGAAACAAAAGGCATAATAGTCGGCATCGACGTTTGGTTTTTGCACAGCACAGCAGAGTATATGTAGGTATAGCAAGTAATCACGCAGCGTTTTGGAGAGAAAATGCAGCACGCAGTTTGCAGTTGGCCAGCATAGAAGAAGTGCAGAAATAGCTATGTATTAGGCAGTTTAGAGCAGTAATTGTTGGATTTGGCGAAACTTGGGACAGGTTATTATTATTATACATACTAGAAGCCCACTCCTTCCAGATCCTCCCCATTGCATTGCATTATTACCTTCTATGTATTACTGCACACAACTTAGGTACTCATACTCATTGTTGCAAATAAAACTGTGAACTAGTATTCTATGTACTTGCTCCTACTATGCAAGTGTCATTTAATTTTCATAGAGGTTTCATTTTTCTAGATCCCAGGCGCTAAAAAGAGTGCTAAATAAATTATACACCTACTCTGACGTTATGATCGGAATTAACTAGTTAAAATTATACGATCCATACCCATGAGATATGCAGAAGTTAAAAGGAACCTTTTAAAATGATTAGAATAAAAGGTTTATAACAATACATTGGGGAAATGAGTTGACTTTGAGACATAAATATTTTAGTCTATTATAAATTCTACTAAACGATAATCGTATACTTTGTCACTATCGGTAAATGTACATACGTGCCAAATCATAAAATATAATACCTAAAATATCAATTTTAAAAAAAATACAGGAAGGCATTATTGCTAAAAGTAGCTCTTTCTCTTTCCACAACTTCCCTTATTGTCCGCAAACTCGTATCCACGCCGCACGCCAAGCAGAGCGGATGGGAAAAAAATAGCAGGTATACCTTCTGATTTTGAAATGTGCAAATGTTAAAAGAAAATGCGTATGTGTTTTACATGAAGCGAGGTAATCATTAATCATAGCATGATCGGATGGATATTTACTTGGAGCGTACTGATTGTGAATTGTGAATGGTTTCGCAGAATACAGCCGCTGATCCCATGTTGTAATTGTTAGTTGAGGCTGAGTTTAGTCGTCAAAACGTGAATGACAAATGCATACCTGTGCACTGCTTTGGTGCCTGTTTTAATTTTAAATGTGTAAGCACAGAGATGTGCATATGTGTACCTGTATTATTATCTAAATTCCAGACGTGCCTACCTAATAGATTTCAAATTCAGCATCAGTGTGTGTGTCTGTGGCTTTGCTATTTTCATCTGTAGTTCCTGGAACTCGTACATAATGTATGTATGTATGTATGTATGTATGTATGTATGTATGTATGTATGTATGTATGTATGTATGTATGTAGTTTTATAATATAGGAAGTACTAACGTCAGTGCTAACGCCAAATGATTTTCTTGGAAGCTCAGTATTATCAATTGCATAGCAAGAATGCGTTTTGGTCCTGGAATTTAGAAGCTCCAAGGAATTTAGATTAATACATTTAGCTTATCTACTAATTAATTTGGGTGCGCGCCTAGCCAGTAACATTTAAAGAATTAAATAAGGTTCGTTCACAATCATCAATTCCCGTGTAAGATTAATTTTAGGCTTGGATGACGGAATGGACTCTTTATACCTTCAGTCGACTGGCTATTGTATCTATATTCTACAACATGAGTAAATATGTAGTACACGTGTTATATTTAATTCAATTTTAAATCCGCTATTTCTTTCCAGTGAAAGTGACAATCAGGGTCACGTCAAGTCTGCAGGTACCAATTATTCAACTGCACAGTACATTGACATGGGATGCCTTAGAACATAAAAACGTTTTTCAGTATAAGATTCAAAGTTTGCGTTCCTGCAAAAGCAGACTTCTGCGAAAGCGTAATATTAAGAGAATTGTGTAGGTAATTAATACAGATACATAGTACAGAGGGAGTCCCGAGTTATTTTGAACACTTTTTACCAACTAGTTTGCTCCCGAAGAAGGTGAGGTCCATGAATCCTGCGTCTAGTTTCTTCTTGAAGACAAAACATTAGTGTACACAGTCGTACTCAATTTGTCTACTCTAAGAAGACCCGTGTGACCGTTTACAGGATAATTCTGAACGACGTGTCTGATTAAAGTTTCCAGACTGTTTCAGAATCTGAAGCGCTTGTACTAAATAAGCATTGTTGTGTGTGATGGGAATTGACACAAATTAATGGGGCTCATACAGAACGACCTCATATATGTGTGTACTTGTCGGGAATGATGGTATGTCGTCGAGTGACCTCGGGTTGGCCGAGTACTCGACGCGTTTCATTGAAGTTTCAGAGCTTGAGGATGAACAACGTTGCGGTGCTCGTCACCAACGGATGACATATACATGGTCCCTGAATAGGGCTTCAACACACGCGCAATACATCTGTCTACAGTAATCTTACCCGTTGGTTGCACACGGATGGCTGGAGGAATATGTTTGACACCCATAACCAAACCACCTTACAACTTTTCACAAAAGTTTCATTTTTTCCCGAAAAACTCAATTATACTTTACTTTCTGATCCCGTTTAACTTTGGAACGCCTCCCTTCCCCACTATAATTCTTAACATGGCAGTAGAACTGATCAAGACAGACAACACGAGGTGACTTTTGACCTGCTGCATACTGTCCATATACGATTCCTAAGCCCACTCCGATTTCCGGTGTTTTGTTTACACTGGAAACTTAATTTTATTGTGTCATACATTCCCGCCACTACTGCATAGCCATGGGTTACACTAGGTCATTGAAAGCTGTCTTATGCTTTTGTGCTATGTTTTTACCACCTCTATGCCAGAGCTCGCAGTCTCAGGGTGCCCCTAAGTCTTTAAAAAATTAACTCAAGAGTGTTCAAAATAACTCGGGACACCCTCTGTACGTGTAAAGTGTATGAATGCGGACACAAAATCTTCTGATCCAGACCAGATATGCGTACCTAGTAGAATGAATTAGCAGATGCGCGTATGTTGACCAACTTTATAGGCATAGAGACAAATATTTAATACGGTCCAAACTCTGGAAAAAGTTTATTTGTAGTAGTTTATGTTGTAATTTGCATTATAGCCTACCTAACGCGAGAATGCTTTGCAAATTTTAAGTCCCGTAAAACTGGAACCACTTGTTTGTAAATAGGTGATCCATGGTTGGACTTCATTAGTCATTTCCATATTCACTGACTATTTACTGTTGTGATCCGGGTCTGGATTTCGTGTATATATGTATATCGACGCACCTGCACACAATGGGCAGGTAGTTTTGGAAGTGCACTGTAAGTAATTACATAATATTTATTTATAAAGATACACAAGTGCCCATATTACGACGACTTGCAATTCTATGCAATGTTCCGGGTTTGCTATATGCACTATATTTACTGTGTGCAAAGTGCAAGTAAATAAAAACTTCTGAATCTGCTCATTCTTATTGTGCCATCTGCCCTATGTACATAGCAACGCCATGCTCAACTACATTTATATTTAATTTAGATTTTGGACGTTGTCCTAATACTTAACCGAATTGACGGGGGCGCGGGAACTACACACAATGAGGAAAGGCTCCACGTGCTGCCATTCATAATTACGAAGATATTGTGAGGCGGATCCCCGTAATTTACGTAATCCAACTAGTAGAACATGATTTAATCATAATTTGAATGTGCGCAGTGCCTGTTCATCCAGTAATACATAGGAGCATGTGTAGTAATTGAGCCTGACCTACAACATAATTCATGGAACTTTGCACATTATTGGCAGAAAGACGCAACTCTACAAACCTTAAATTGCGCCGCTTTGAAGTTTGAGCCCTGTAGTTGTATGAATGGTAATGACACTATAATAGAGGCTCGGAGACCTTCCTGTCACTCAGAATCAATACAGAAGTCACCCTCATGGACGCTGAGTCAAAGTTTTGGGTCCGTCCTTGGGCCAAACGTGTGCCCTTTAATAGTTAAGCTCACAAAGGCGGGAGCCCTAAGTACAATGTAGCTAATTTAGTTCTTCAATTGTAATCCAGACTTAAGATTAGAGTAAGTTTCCTGTTGAATGCGGATGCGGAGCCGCCTTGGCTCACTTTTGGGCCTACAAGTAATTTATTCCTAAGCTCATTCGAAAAATCCTGGATTGAAATTGAACGGCCTAATTCATGCGAGCTCACAGTCGGGGTATCAACTTGGGATCTGTAAATATACATAGATTCCGTTAAGTCCACCGCATTATGTACTTTATGCGAATGTCCTGTCCCTCCCTCGGTCCGTGCGTGCGCAGCAGAACTCTAGGAAGGTTAGGAGAGAAGACAATTTTAAAACAAAATTGTTAGATGAAGTAACGACCAAGGTCCACCCAAAAGATGGGTCGTGCACGCGACCTCTAAGGTAGGTCACATAAGGCGTCAACAAATTTGAACCAAAAAGGTATCAAATACGGTATCCATGAAAAGGTATGGTCACATGTATTACAATGGTGACCTTGGTTCTGACCTGCGACCTTCGTCGTAGCCACTAGAGGTCAACACGGTCAAAGTCCAAACAATGTCTATGGAGAGCTAATATCAGACAGAATACAGTAGTGACGTTTGATTTTGAACGATGACCACCGTTGTGGCCGCTAGAGGTCAATAAAGGTCAAACTTGACTAAAATGTCAATGGTAATTGGACTTAATGATTAGGATGGACTTACTTATGCCCGTCTTAAGATAGTTTATATCTGGATAAGAGTGGCTCCGGCCTAAAGACGTCACTTTCTAAAATCAAGGATGACTATTTTTGGTGTGGCATTTGGGAATTTTATTTCCAAACCACGCACGTTCATACAAATAAATAATTAGCTACTACATACTTCAATCACTTACTGTATGTATATCTCTTGTCTGAGGCAGTCCAGGACCACTGCACAATAAAACCCGGCATAAATATCCATTAATAGTAATTATTGAGAACAATAATTATATATAACTATCCACTCTATGTACTACAGTAAAACTGAAGTTAGGAACGTAGACGAGGGTTCAAGTCTCGGATCAGGATTATACTGCACGATCCTCGCAGAATCATTGGAATCAGAAGCGGTACTAAATGCATTGGTTAAAGAAATAGTCAAGTATTTAAACGGCTAATCTATCATACATAAAGAATTGCACGATGTAGAAAAACTCAATCCATTTAGAAATGGCTAATATATCTTGGCCTTAGGGCTTGTACATACTCTTTGGGTTGATAAATTGCTTTCCGAACCCGGAGCTTCCACTACTGGATGGCCCGCCAGAACATGATGGACCCTGAAACACGTTAGTGGTCTTGGAAGAGTCCGAGCCGCCGGCCGGAAGGCCAGAACCTCGTGCATAAAAGTCACTCTTCACGTTGTTCCGGGGCCGGGGATAGAAGTAGTGATGATACTTTGTGAGGCCCGAGAGCGTGATCTGGGGAATGTTTCGAATGTCCAAATTCTCGAGGTTCCGGAGGCGCCGGACATGGTCCAAGCTAATGTTGGTCAGCTGAGGGCAGCCCGAAAGGTTGAGGGAGGTCAGGTTGACGATGCTGGGGGAGTCGGGGGCCCCGAGCTGAGCGATCCCAGCATCAGTGATCTTGGAACATGTGCTTATGTCGAGCGTAGAAATACTCCCAGCATGTTGAGTGATGTATCTGCAAGGTACGATGAGTCGGTTAGTGTCCGATGGTCGAGATGTTAACAGTAAAGAGGTAAAATAATTATCATGGACGTCATCTGAACAATGACTTACTGTTTATACTCAAATGTGTTACTATTTAAATTAAATTCTATTATTTGCCGTATCATTGCTAAATCGTTTCGTAAGTCCGTTGAAGCGTTCTAATTGATTAGGCAGTAATTATGAATGCATTGAAAGTATGTAACAAGGATCACAGTCAGTAATAAAAAATCAATTAGTAATAAACTCGCAAGTAACTCGCACATTCAATTTAAATACTTACATATTTCAATATAAATAGGAGCAGCCTAATACTGAGTCAATATTTATTTACCTGAGCGCCACATCCGAAATATTAGCACCCGCCAAGTGGAGCTTCTTCAGTTGTCGAAGTCGGGACTGTGAGTCCGTGAGGCCTGGACGAGAGTCAACTGGAGGGGCCAGGATCTCCCGAAGGGCTGAGTCTGTGAGTCCACTCACAAAGCCCAAGTCCAGAGACGTCAGTGCCGGACAGGATGATGACTTGAGTGCCTCTAGAGTTTTCCACGGGACCCCTTTGAGGGACAGCTCTCTGAGCTGTGGGGAGCGGCTGATGATCCAGGCCAGCTGTATCTTTGAGATCTGGGTCCAGTCCAAAATCAGCACTCGGGGCTGGCGACGAACGAGGCCTTGGAGGAGATTCTCCGTGATAGTTCTATAAAGACACACAACACACTGATTACTCACCACAAATTTTCTAGCTGTAAAAACCGGGTACTAGCTTACTGATGCGTGAGGTCCATGACTCTCCAGAAAATAGACGTGAGCCCAATCTGGTTCCAGTCTTTGCAGACAAGGAGGGCCTTGGTAAGGAGCGGATGGCTGAGCCGGCGGAATATTTGGACCATCACTTCTTTCTCCTTCCAGTAATTGATCTTCTTATTGAGCGGCGTCGTCCGCGGCGGAAGCTCAGAGACGAACTCGCTTATTGGTGCCGGCCGCACAACGTTTGACGCCTGTTTGAGGGACTTTGCCGATCGAGTGATGATTCTGCTGGACAAATGAGTCCTAAAAAAAGTTTACATATGTATGAGCAATATATATTCACCTTGGGAGTTATTTCAGCAATTATGGTAGGTACTATTTTTATATTAAAATGCATTACTCTTTAAATTGAAGTCTACGTATTACATGCGACATCATTACTAAACGTCTCCTTTCTTCCCACATTATTCCGTTGACGCGCAGTAATTGATTAGGAAGGTATTAAGAATGCATTGGAAGTTACAACAAGTATTATAGGTACAATCAAAAGTTATCAAAATTAGACCAACTTCTTTAAATAATTGAAAAATCAATTAGGTACTTAGCGAATTCACAAGTAACACAATTCAATTACAATTAGTAATAGATTTCATTATACCAAGGTAAATAGTAGCAGTCTAAAGTATAATAATAAATAATGATTCACCTTTGAGGAAACTTAATTGGGGAAGCTCTCTTTGCCTCTTCATGCTCCGGCTCATCATCCTCCACCTCCATCGGTTCAGTCTTAATCTCTAGAATTTTTGGCTTCTTGATAAGCGGAGGCGGGGGCGGGATATACATGTCAATCATTGGCTTTAGGAGCGGTGGACCATCGTCCTCATCTTCCTCCCCCTCCTTGCTGGCTCTTCTCTTTGAGGCCTTAGTAGGATCATCAGAGGCCCGCCTCTTGAGCGGCGGCTTGGCAGGGAGCTTTGACTGTGGAGACAGAGATCGCTTGGCCGGTGTGACTGGTCTCTTGCCGGCCGGCTTAGGCGTCAGGGAGGGCCGCTTCCCAGCCTGTTGTGGTGTCTTCCCTTCGCCCTTAGACCCTGACTTTTTGACAGGCACCTTCTTACCTGTACTCGGCTCGTCAACTGACTTTCTCCCTTGTAGCAATTTTTGCTGGACTTGAGTCAACTTCTGTTGAACATGCTTCTCGTCCTCCCGAATCTAGATACCAGAAAAGCAGGAGAATAAGCCGGACCGATGGAGAGTAAGAACCAGTTGTTTGATTTATTATCACTTTGTACATTTACTATTAATCAATATCATCTTGTGATTGAAAATGATAGAAAATCAGAAAATGCGTCAACATTCAAATTCAATCAAAGATATTTAGGTTTAAACTGCGGTAAGTAAAACATGTGAATTGTAAAGCAAACCACATTAGCTGTCCTTCGTTCGTGTTTAAAAACAACACTTCACGGAGTGATACTTTGACAAAAACATTCTTTATCATTTGTATCACCTATACCCTCGCCTCGGATAAAAAATGATTAATATCATCGGATAGAAAATAGGAACCTGGACTTACCGGTTTTACTTTGTCACTTGCAGAGTCTCCATTGGGAAGGGGATCCTTGTTAGTTTTGGAGTCGGCACTCTTCCTCCGACCACCGGCTGGAGATTTACTGGCGGCGGCTTTAGCAGGACTCGGCGTCCCCGGCCTATTTGACTGCGCCGGTTGTGCTGTTGGAGTCTTGAGACCTGCATTGTAATTACCAATACTGGATGGGGCTGAGACGGAGGGCTTTCCATTCGTCATCGGAACTATGACGGAGTATACATTCCCAGTGCATTCTCGGTTCTGCTCAATTGAGCCGGACTTGGCCCGCTTCACTCCACGGGGTTGCTTCATGCTTCTCTCAATACAAATTGGACACTCCCAGCTGTTCGGGAGGTCATCATTGACTATGCCAAGAACACTTTCGGATGCCTTAGTTCCGATGCAGAGGGCATGGGTTACAAGGGTACAGATACTGCACTCTAGAAGGGACGATGGACCATTCTAAACAAGAGGAAGATAACTTACTTAGAATGAGATTGCATGCGACTACAAAACTAAATCGTTTATTCTCGTCAACTCAGTCCGTTCATTGCTGTAAATAATTACGGCGGACTAAGGAACGCATTGAAAGGATGCTAAAAGAAGTGTTTTACAGTTCTCTAAAATATAAAGCAAGCTCGTTAATTAATTTAAAAATCAATTAAATAATGGAATCGCATATAAAAAAATTCAATTGAAATAGTAATAGATTTCAATATAAATACACTAGTAGCCCCAGCACCAGAAATTCTGGTGATTTTTGGTGGTTCGCGATTTTAACACTAACAAACGTATAGTGTCAGAGGTAACCATAAATGCCAATGCGTCGGAAATTGGAATGCACTATTTAATTAGAAAGTTTAAACTTAATCTGTCAATCTGACCA